>JAAEAF010013669.1:0-103792 GCA_011037195.1 Triatoma infestans
CCAGCACCTGGCGGTACATTTTCTCAATGTCCGCCGATAACGCTACAGCGTTTAAGCGGAAAGAAAGCAAGATGGTTGAAATATCGCGCTGAAGCTTAGGGCCGGCCAACATACAATCGTTCAGTGACGTGGAGTGAAGATCCTTGGCAGCGGCATTGAAAACGACCCTGATCTTGCGGGCTTCGTTTTGACCTTTCGTGACCACATGATGCGGAATAAGGTATTTCGACGAGGATATCGCGAAAGACATGTGTTGAAGATGGAGGTACTCCTTCATGAAGTCCTCATATTCCTTGTGGTGCGCAGGATGGCGGTGCAGCTTACGCTCCAAATTAATGAGTGAGGCTCTAGGGGGAAAGGCGTTAGCGGCCAGCGGCGGATAACCGCGCTTGAATGGTAAAGCGACCACATAACGCCCATCAGGGTTGCGGGTATGGGTTTCCCGGAAGTGCTGTTCAACCCAATCATTGTCGGGGTTGGCAACACGAGGAGAAGGAATTTCTTGTAGCTCCCAGAATCTTTGCAACTGACCAGCAAGGTCACAGGTAGCGTGCAACGAAGTTACGCGTGAGGGCGGATCATTGAGATTGAGCGCTCCTAGAATGACCCATCCGAAATGAGTAGAGATAGCGGAGAGCCCATGGCTCGTGTCAACGGGAGCGTTGGCACACAACAGCAGAGGGAACACATCAGCTCCAAGCAGCAGGTCCACATGAGAGGGTGTACCGAGGGTGGGGTCGGCCAGCGGCAGATGCGCAAAGCGATCGAGAACAGATTTAGGCACAGGCCGTGCCGGTAATAGAGTGGCAATGGAAGGCAACACTAATGCTTGTATGGGCAATTGAAACCCATTGATGCGCGAATGTAACGCGAAATGGGCAATGCCAGAAGCGGCAACGGGGGAGTTACCGACCCCAGTAACTTGAGCGCGTGTGGGTGTTGACATGAGGCCTAAAAACTCGGCGCAAGGGCGAGTGATGGCCGAAATTTGGGAGCCGGGGTCAAGAACCGCACGGACTGTACGAGGGTGGCCGAATGAATCCAAAACTTGGGCATTGAGCGTGCCCAGCAATACTTGAGGAAAACGAGGACCGGCACTGAAAAAGCAGGCTTGACCAGAAGTACCAGGGTTCGCGGGAGCAGCAGAAGCGACAGATGTTTGCACTTTCGGGACAGGCTGAGGGTTGGATGTGGGCGCCGGATCGGCATGTAGCAGTGAATGGTGTCGGTCTGAGCCGCATAGCCGACATACATTACGCGAGTTGCACTGCTGGCGCATGTGCGAGCCCAAGCAGTTAAAACATCTGCCATTGGCGCGAGCAACTTCGTATTTTTGTGCCAAGGAGAGTGATTGAAAATCCGGGCAAGTCGTCAATGCGTGTGCGGCCTTGCACAAACTGCAAGCGGGAATGGAAGCTTTCGACGGAGTTCCGCTTGGAGGATTCCTCCTAGTAACTGCGGAATTAACCATAAATACTCGCCGAGGCGGGGCTTTGAATTCTTTGGGGGGCGCGGGGGAACGCGTATTTACATGGTCAAGAGGTTGTAACTCTAATGTCTGGACCTGAGATACCACGAAGTCTATTAGCTGCTGGAAGGAAGGAATGCCCGTGGTGGCAATCCTGTCTTCAAATTTTTGAACCGTAACGCTGTCCAAATTACGGATGGCCAAAGAGAAGAGTAAGAAATCAGCAAGGTCGGGTAGAGCCATGGCCTGAAGGGCATTCACCGAATTTCGATGGATATTGAGAAATTCCTTATAGCTGGCCAAAGAGGGGGAGGACATCTTCTTGAAACCCGAAAGGCGTGAGAAGTACATGGACGCTATCCTTCTAGGATTGGAGTAGCGAGCCTTGAGAGCCTGAAAGGCCACCGGGTAATTATCCTCTGTTATAGCGATGCCAGAAATTACCGAGGCTGCCTCGCCGGACAGAGCCGATTTGAGATATTGGAATTTCTGAACATCGGATATGGTCATACACTGATGTACCAGAGACGTGAACAGGCTGAGGAATTCCGGCCATTGTTGAATGTCCCCGCTAAATGGAGGGATCCGGATCCTTTCTAGAGGATGGAACGGCGTACTGGAAGCGCCTTGAGGTGTTGGAGCGGGGGCAGAAGGAGTCGAGGGCTCCTGCTTCTTAAGAGTGAGAACGTGCGCCTCTATATCGACCACCAGGTCAAGAAAGGCGTTCATTACCTGATTTATCTCCACCTGGTCCCTTTTCTCCAGAACGATATTGAGGTCCCGCAACTTCCCCTGAACGTCATCAAAGTTGAGGGAGAGGGGGCCCAATTTGGCCACATAAACTTGCAACTTGGCTAGCTGTGCGAGCTGGAATGTCTTCACTCTGTCATATATACCGGTAACCTGTGCGAAAATAGCATCACGCTCGGCCAAGAGCCGCTGAGCGGATTGCAGTACCTGAGTATAGCTCGGGGAAGATTCTCCTTTAACAGTGGGTTCTTTAGCCATGCCGAAGAGTAAAATAGACAGGCGTTGCGAGAATGAAGTCGCGAAATGCGAGTGTGAAAACGAAAATGGCCCAGAGAATTACAAAGAAGCAGAATTAAGAAATAGTTGTGATAGGGGGTGAAGAGATTAACAGATTGAGAATGTGTAACTTTAACGAGTATAAAGACGCAAGAGTGCCGATATATTACGGCAACAATAAATAAAAGGAAAAAAAAGATAATTTAATAAACGGGATAGGAAGTGATTAACTATTACAAAAAAACAACGAAAGAATAAACAATTTAAAGAGCTTAGTTAATAACAGAAGAAAAAAGGTAAATAAACAGAAGAATTAAAAATACGGAAGTAGCAGGTAAACACGGCTAGTCAAAATAAACAAATAATAAAGTTAGTTAGTAGATAAAGGGATTAGAGGTATTAATGTTAATGAAATTACTGATGAATGAAAGTGATCGAATACGCTCGAAGACCCCCGAAGAATACCGGAGCTTGTTTTGAACTAACTACGAAATTCTATGATATTTGAAAGGCGGACTTAGACCCGGGCTACTAAAAGAATAATCTAGGGCTATTTTTAGCTAGAACTTTGAATACAAGCAAATAACTTCACTTTATTTTAACAAAAGATAACGAATTTATTTGAAAGTGAACAGAACAAAAAAACTCAAAAATAGAAAATAGAGATGAAAATTTATGAAATTTACTCTTATTACCGCATATCTGGCCCGGAACGACCAAAACTTTATGTTCGCGATAGGGCGGGGGAGTGGACTGTATAAAATTAGATTTTGTTATAAATTTCCTAAGGGGTGGTTTAATGTATAAAGACCAGAGATATAACATCAAAGGCTTACCTTTCTTGGCAGTCTTCAGTGGCTCAGCGGAGAGAGATGGCGTTCCTGTACGGCGGTGCGAATTAATCGGCCCCTTCCCGTACTTGGAATTCCTGTAAGAACAGAAGAGACGGCCAAGACGATGATGTATCTCTCTGGTGACGTGATAACTCAGCGGGTACCAATTAATGAGGGTGCAGCTGCAGAGAATGGCACTGCACACGTAATCCCTTATGCAAAGGGCCGAACGAGAATTAAACTTGTCTTTAGAGAAAAGTACGAAAAATATAAAACCTTCACTTCGAGTTAAATCGAGAATAAGTACTCTTAAAATACACTTTGGAGTTAGAGAAAAAACATACGAGAAATACGAAACCTTCAATTCGCATGAAGTCGAGCGTGCGTACTACTTAGAAATTAATTGTAGCTTAATTAGCTAAGTAGGGGCAAGTGACCACGGAGACAGCCGATTGTAGGCGGACGGTGTCGAACAGATTATGAGCAGGCATTGACTAATTCGAAAGTCTGTAATGATTATAAAAAAGGATCTAGATGCTAGGGTTTTTATAATTTTTCCCCTGATTTTTAAAAGATATTGTAAAGTTGCTGTAAATAAATAAGTTGGAGTAGAAAGCTAAGTAAGCTGTCTCTTCGTAAATTTTGTATATATGTATATCAGTAATAAATACTCTTTCATTCATTCAAATCGGTTGTTAATGAGGCTGATGTGTCTGGATTTACTTCTTCCTTCGACAAACATTTGCTTCATCATTGCAACTTGATTTTTTTTTATAAATCTCTTTGCAGATATAGGGTTGTTGAGGCGGCTTTTTATTTGTGGCTCCACTAAACCTTTCCAAGTTCGAGGAGAAATAACCTCCTACGATCTAAATGGGATTGTTTCCTGTCAGGATGGAGTCTGATCCATAGTACAAAAGAATTCACAGCAGCAATAACTAAAAAAATTCATAAAAAGTACCACTGGCCAACTCTGGGATTGTCGACTACATGTATACGCTGATACCATCTTATCTCAAGTGTCTAAAACGCCTTTTGTTGAGTTGTAATGTTGAATAATTTCTGGCTTCTTTTTTTCTATCTTGCCCAATGAATTTGTATGATGTTCAAAGGATAAAAGAATGACACAGTTAATTGGTTTTGTAACTTATGACACTAAAGTGACTTCATTTTTGAAGCCGAAAATAGAGGAATATAATTCTTGAGTTTTCGATGGCAAAAATTCTGGAGGAATAAAAGGCTTATTTTTTCTAAGAATCTCAACGATTGTAAGTTTCTTATCAAGTAAATTTTCTGCTAAGTCGAGGCTGGTGAAAAAATTATCTGTAGTGATTCAGAGTCCTGGTTGCAAAACTGACACTAAATCTAAAACCACACGTTTACCTTGTTCTTTTCCAGGAGCTCTTCCTTCTTTTTCTAGGTAAATCTGCAAGTTTTTGCAATAACATGTTTCATTGTCTGCCATGATCCAAATTTCGATACCGTACTTAGATGGCTTGGATTTCATATAAACCCTAAAGGGACATCTTCCTCTGAAAGCCATAAGCTGCTCATCAATAGTCAAGTATGCTCCAGGGTTATAGTCTTATAGTATTCTTGACAGTTGGTGGTGAACATATCTGTAACTTCACGCAAAGCTGCCACTTCATCAGTGGGCTTTCGTTCCTCCTTTGAATATATGTCATCAAATCTGAGGTATAAGGAAATACACTTGAACCTTTCTCCTGACATTATAGAGGAATACATTGGTATTTTGAAAGCACAGTCATTACACCATAGCATCTTTACTGATTCCCGGTTACTTCTCATTGCCCCGCTTACAATCAACAAACCTATAAAAGCATATACTTCCAATAGAAGTCACATCAACCCATGTAGTACTTTGTTCTGCTGATATTTTGTTCTGCATTACGCTGAACAGTATCATAATAACCCTCTCTGATTAGTGTACTTTACCACAATATAAATTATGTCAGGCTTAATAAATAGCTTGAAAATATCAACAATCTGGCCTTGACATCAACAATCTGCACTTCTGCAGATTCACCAGATGGATATCGAAGAATATACCAGGATCTTTGTCTTCTTCGAGTAAAAGGTTTTTTCATCCAAAAAGAATCATCCTTTTTAAAATAGATATCTCCAAAATTTTCAATTTCCACCTCGTAGTCATCAGCTACTGTCAATTCATCGCCTTCTTCAAGAATCTCTTCTACTTCGTCCTCACTCTCTGATGCAGTATCATCGCTACCCATAACAATATTCCCTTGTTCCTCAACGGGTAAATGGACAAGAATGACTCTCTGCTCTAAAGCCAGTTCCACAAGTCTACGAAATCTAGAGGAAATTCTTGCTGACATGCGGAGGTGTAAACGGGTCTCAGGATCACAACAGACTGAATAAAGCCAGGCCGCTACTCAAAATTCCTGTGATTCACAGACGCTAAGGCCTGGGATTCACAGGGGTTGGGGTCAGGAGAAGCAGACAACTCACAACAAGGCCTGGGTGGGCTGAGATCTCACCCCAGGCACACATTTTAGGGTATAATCAACAATTTCTCAGCAACTGATAAGAATATTAACAGGCCATGGAGAGATATACTGCCTAATATTCCAGGATAAAAGTCATTGAGTGTCAGCCCAACATAAAAAATGCCTAGGAGTTATGTAGCAAAAGATGAGCAATGGGGTGAGATATCACCCCACCCGAGCCAAGGAGGGATATAACTTTAATAAAATTACATCTAAATTCTTAAATTAAAAAAATTAACCCAGCATATGGCATCTTAACTTAAAAATTACAGTTTAATCAATAAAAACTTGCTAATTTAAAATAACAATCATGACTCTCGTATTATTTTATACAAAAACATTGAGTTATACTCAAAAAAATTTGACGAATTCAAATATTAATGAGGAAAAAATTAAACAAACTAATTAACGAGTAAAAAGATTTACAAATGCTTTATGCTTAACCTTTTGCTCACAGTCCTATTTAGTTCACTAAGGCCGAACTGCACTCTGTACTAGTTAGAGGAAAGGATGGAAAAGCCCCTGGACTCAATGGAATATCGTATGGGTTTATAAAAAATGCTTCCGATGGTTTTTTTTAAAACTGCTTCAGACATTTAATAAAATATATGAGATTGGTGAGGTCCCATCGAGTTTTAAAGAAGTTTTGATTTATCCCCTTCACAAAAAAGGTGATATCAAACAAGTTGCTAACTACTGGGGTATATCATTTATAGAAGTGGAAGTAAAATTATTTTTAGGTTTATTTTTGAAGAGACTTTGGTGTTGATTGAACAGTAACGAGTTGAACAGTGAATTTCAGGCGGAATTTCGAGCTGGCCATGGTACCACGGATTATTTATTAGCGTTGTAAATTTAATTGATATAAAACTTCTAGTGGATAAAGTGAAAAAAATGTATCGGTTTTTCGTGGATCTCAAAGCTGCATTTTGACTCCGAACCGAGGAAACTGCGGATTTATAGTAGTCCCGCGTAAAACTACTAAATTTTATATTGGTTTCAAAAATGTTAATGGTAAGTATGTACTTTCCGTCCTCCTACACAGCTCCTAGTTGGTAGTTATTGATAGTTATTAGGTCCGCTTGAAAAAAAAGGCATTATTCTACTTTTACTTTACTGTACCAGTTCTTCTTCGCCCAGGGCGTCTTTTGAATTGAATTTCACATGATTTTATTCTAGTATGTATTTCTTTGAATTCTCAAGTAAGAAGAGTTCATTTTTATTGACTACAAGATAACCGTACCGGGACTAACTAGTTTTATTGATCAGATGTATAGAACAAACCAGTTAACTAAATCTGGCAGTAAAAAAAGTGTTACTCCGACTGATGAATTCGGATGCTAGCAGTTAAAACTAAATATCAATTTGAACTTTCTGTAATTATCGCTTCTACTTTCTCTTACTCTCAGTAAGGAGTAAGTATTAAGATCGTGACACATTCTTGAAACTGAGTTTTCACTGGAAATACATGTTTTCTAAAGTTCCCTGAGTACAAAACAAGTCTTTGGAGAACGTACTGTGTGTTGTGTTGTGATGTGTGTGTGAGTGAGATATAGTTGGAATAAAGTATGTATAAAACGGAATATCCGGACAACGCACACTTGTTATACCTTTAGGTACCAAGATATTAGGTACGAAATTCTGAATTTGAAATGAAGATTTCAGACAATACCCACCAACAAAAAATAAGTTCCTAAGGGTTCAATGATTCAAGGGGCGACTGTAAAGGCTCCAACGATTTCCTTTAACTTCATATACTGTCTAAATACATAAATACATATCACTATTATTTGTAACATATTCCCAGGAAAATTGATTTTTTGAGGGGTTGTGGGAGTACAGTCCCTTGACCGTTAAGTGCCTCATTAGTAGAATGTATATTTCTACCATCAAAATAATATTAATATACATTAGAAGTATTAGTAGAATTTCAAATTTGAAGAAAATCGGCAAACTGGAAGTGCGATTTTACTATCGCTTTATTACAAAGTAAACAATTGATTTTTAGGTAATTCTGAAAAAAAGTTATATAAAGTTCTATTTGCTATATCAGGAGGTTCGTTTGTATATTATTGGCGCTTATTTTTTTGATAATCACATAATAATTCATTAAATGCTTGAGTTGGTTCTAATGCCCTATTGCTTCAAAGGGGTTTAAATTCATTTAAAGTATGTTTTTCTCTAAAGTGATTATACTAAAGTGATCAAAACAAAATTAATCCATGGCCAAAATTCCGAGTATCAAGAAAATTATTAAACCGGAACTGCGCTTTTAATGAACAGTTCTTCAATTTTAGACGAATTTCATTAAATTCGAAACACTAACCATAAAATTTGTTAATTATAATTTTAAGAACTGAAGAAAGAGTAAGTTGTGTGGCTGTTTCACACCAGATTTTTCCTTTACGTTCTAGTGATTTGTACATTAGTAATGATGTGTATACTCAGTTTTGAGAAAATCTACTTACAATTGTTTTGTGCTAAATCAACTTAGTATCAGTTTCAAGTTCTTTCTAAAATAGTTAAAATGCTTCAATACTTATGCCTGACTGAAGCTTATTCACACATTGCCAAAGAAACGTCAAACCTGGAACAACAAAGTATTGTAGTGATGTTATTTAATTTAATATTTTAACTAATTCACAGTTTAGTTTAAGAGATACAAATTAATTTACCTTTATACACATTAAATCAGGATTGTTCAAGATGTTCTCTATTTATTTAATATTACTTTATGTACCCAAAATATATATAACTTCACAAACTTATAATATGGTGATATACGTATATATACATATACAGTGAATGTGGTGCATTATCACATTTTGCTCAAATAACTGCCACCAGTTAAATATGTTTTACCATCACTTGTTACCTAGAAATAGAAATTGGTTTATCGTAATTATCGGGTATTATTAAGGCTTCAGTCCATGCAGCCACAGAATCTACTGAAAATCACTAATGCTCCGTTTTTCATCCGGAACCTTCTCAAGGAATTGAATATCCCGTCTAGACCTAGGAAAATATCGTTATCGCAGATTCCATTCCTACACAGCAGCTCATTTCACTCCTCTGAAAGAACAACTTTCCTGTCCCACAATACACGTTGGTGAAATCAAACATTTACGGATACGAAGTTTAACGAAAATCCGAAACAATTATCTTATTTCAAGTAGAAAAAAATCTCTATCCTCATAAGTACTTGTAAATCACAAGTTTATAATATTGTAAAAGTCCTATTCTGTATTAATTTTAAAGAATAATTAATAGATAAAGCCGCGATAGTTTGAAAGTACAAACAAAAAAATAATTTCTAGTCACATATCATTTTACTCTAAACCGGCGGAAAAAAATTTTAAAATTCATCCGGAACCTTCTCAAGGAATTGAATATCCCGTCTAGACCTAGGAAAATATCGTTATCGCAGATTCCATTCCTACACAGCAGCTCATTTCACTCCTCTGAAAGAACAACTTTCCTGTCCCACAATACACGTTGGTGAAATCAAACATTTACGGATACGAAGTTTAACGAAAATCCGAAACAATTATCTTATTTCAAGTAGAAAAAAATCTCTATCCTCATAAGTACTTGTAAATCACAAGTTTATAATATTGTAAAAGTCCTATTCTGTATTAATTTTAAAGAATAATTAATAGATAAAGCCGCGATAGTTTGAAAGTACAAACAAAAAAATAATTTCTAGTCACATATCATTTTACTCTAAACCGGCGGAAAAAAATTTTAAAATTCAGTAGACACAAATTGTGGAATATTCAATTTCTACGGGTTTGTATACTAAACACTTGGAATTAATATTTTTGGGATCATTCAAAGTACTCTCAATAGAAGACACGATTTGCTCATGTAGTTATGAGCATGTCTGGTACTCTGAAGGTCCCTAAGTGAAGCACTGCATATAATGGTAATTTATTTGTTAGAAAAATAGTAATACTAGATGAAGTAAGTGCTTACGATCTAATTTAATAACTGGACGTTAAAACCGGCTGATTAAATGAAAATTATATTACTTCATTTTTCACTCTAAGCAGACCTTTTAATTCTTGAGCATCAAAAAAGCGTGGCTACAAGGTTCGCATCAAAATGAACAAGAAAAATCTGATAACAGTAAAAAAAAGCAGCAATGTATTTCCTACTAAATACAATTATATAATATTAAGATCCGAAAGGTGAAATATAAAGAATGTGGGGAGATTTTGTAACTGGAGAAAGGTGTACATTATTTAAAATGTTTCGTGTCGTGAGTACTAATGAGCTGAAAATACAGGTTGCTAAAAGCGATTTTCCATCAGAATGCAATGAGAACGCGTTAATTACTTCCAACAATAAGAATAAGAAAACTAAGAATCATTTTACTATAATATTATAATTCAACTTGCTCTTACTGCAAGGAAACATGTTACACTTTTCCTTCTGATTGCTATTTCTAAATATTTAATATCTCTTACCACTTTCTTTTTAATACCTCTGTATCAAAACTGGCCATTCGTTGCTCTGAGTTTTCTCTCAGTCTCAGTAGTCTTCACGAAGTTCCACAAGTAAACAATAACATAAACAATCAAGCGTAATTTATGAGAAATAGTCAATAAAAAGAATCACTTTACGAGAAAGTTCTAACTCCTTGGTTTCATATAATGATCACCTAATTATAATAACCAAAAAAATAGATCAAATCTCAGTTCTAAATTACAATAAATCTGAGAACATAATATTTTTTCTTACTTAATTTCAAACAAATTACTAACTAGCTTTGTTCTTGTACATCAATAACGTTTAAATTTAATATGGATATCCTACTAAGCGACTAATTATAACTTAACAGAGAAGAGAATTTTTACAGTTAGATATTTATGAAATACCTCTCAAAATACAATATCCATGCGTAACTTAAGAAAAATCTTTATATTCAAGGAAACCATCAACCTCTTTCGCAACAAAATACAAAACATATTTCACCTTACAACTATTATAACCTTCCCCTTCAAAAACTCAAACCAATGGGCACAATGCCTTTTCAACCTTAAAATAGTCTTCAATGGAAATAAAATTATAGCCATTATTTTAAGTTAATTATTTAAAATATGGCTCTATTATTTTCTTCGAAATATTTTTACACTGAAGAAGAAACAGCTACTTTTTTCTCTCAATAGTTTAATTTTGGAAAAATGTTTGTTTAGTCATTTACGTTTCTGCGGTAATATATGACAAATTCATGGAAACTCGTAGTTCCATAAGGACGTACAATATTTGCACGTAAATTTTGTTCACTAATCATTTGAGTCTGCAATTAACCAAGCGAGGACGTGGTTGGACGAAAGATATTCTTAGCTTTGCTAAGAACACTAAAATCCAAAACGCAGGCGACAATTAATTGCAAAATAGAATCCGAAAAAGTGCCTTATAGTTTGGGAGGTTCTACCTTTAACAATCACCCTTTATCTTGTAATGCCTTAACGGCAGATTCATAGCTTTCATCATTAAGGGGCACATTCAGACTATATCTAGCCTGACACCGTAGATCAATGCTCCGCAACATTTTCTTGTCCACGGTACAACTTAGTTCTCCCTAAAGTTCGCGCCACTCCAGATGTAAATATGTACATATACAAAATAGAATGAAGTAAGGGGCCAAATGTTTGATATCCGTTTTGAGCTCTCCCGAGTCCAAAAAACTGGTTTTTACCAAATGGTGAGTATGTATGTGAACAGCATAGCTAAAAAAAAAAGTCGCAAAAAGTTCAAACTCGATTTTCTGTTTGGTTGTCACCCATAGGATCCTACGGTAGGTCACAAAATTCCTCGACCGGAAGAACCACTTTACAGAATGATTTTTGACTTTTTAGCAATTTACTCGAAAATGGCTCAAACGATTTTCTTTCAGCTAGTTATATCAACTACACATACAAAGATTTACAATTTTTATTGGGAACATTTCTCCAGGAAAATGCATTTAAGGGTACTTTTCGGGAAGAGGTGTGGTCGGTGGTCCTCTATAGGGCTATTTCACTTTAATATACAGTTCTAGTATCAAAATAATATTGTTACAAATTAAATGTGTTGTTGAAATTCCGAGGTTGAAAATAATCAGGTGACCGGGAATGTATTTTTAGTACAATGTATTTTACAGTTTTCTGGTTTTTTTTTTTACTTTTTTGCGATTTTCTCAAAAATGGCTCAGACGATTTTCTTCAAACTTGGTATAATATCAACTACACATACAATTATCTACAAGTTTTGTTAAATAATTTCTCTGGAACAATTCATTTTGGTCTTTTTTAGGGGAGGGGCCGGGTTAGGTTTTTCTATAAAGTGCTATCACAATTGATTATACAATTCTACCATCCAAAGAAAATTAAAATGGAAATAAATAGATAGCCAAAATTGCGAGTTTCGAGAAAATAAGTAAAACGGCAGTGCGCTGCTACAGAACTTTTTTTCAGTTTTCGACGAACTCAAGGAATTTCTTCAAATTGGTACATAAACTATAAAATTTGTCAGTTAACTTCAAATTTGGTACACAAACTATAAAATTTGTAAATTACAACTTTGAAAAGTGGAGTAAGGAGTTTGTGTGAGTGTTTCACACCAGGTTTTTTTTTATTTGATACATATACATACATAATTTAGGAACTAATCTTATCTAGATGTAGAATGTTGTTGGGGATTATTGCACTGCAACCTGAAAGACAAATTGTGCCCTCTGGAGCCTTCTCCACGGCACAATCGGCCTCCAAGCAGCGTTCTCTAGCTAGACAATACTGCCCATCACCAAACAGTGAGTAGCAGAGGCATCTAGGAAGAAAAAAAACTAAGGGCTGCATACTGGATTCGAATCCGGGACCTCTGAGCTATACTTATATAACATCATGAAAAAGAAATGGTAATTAGTGTGATACCTGAGCTTGGTTCAATAAACACAAATGCTTTATCAGAGATATTTTCCGTGATAGCCTGCTTCTTTCAAACTGGAGGGAAAAATTCAAGGCCAAACCTATGAGTTAAGAATGGAATATGTACACTTTACAAAAAAAAAAAAAAAAAAGAGGAAAACTAAACGAACAACTGAAAGACACACAATTTGACTCGCCAGTCGTTGCCTAGTTGGTCTTCACTCAAAAACCAGGCTACCAGGGAAAATAACTCTAATGCTTTCCAGGTCTGGGGAACCAACCACAACAACAAATGGTTTATAATCGGCTCGATTTTGAAAGTGCAATCTGAAGTTCTTGATTAATAGCTTTTAAGCACCACCGCTATCAGTTTCAATGAACACTAGAGTTGAAAAAGTTTGTTCACATAAATATGTCGTTGAAAATGGGATTAGAATTGAAATAGCGTAGTTTGAAAACCAAAGATATATTTGCTAATAAAATACATAAAGCATCCAATGGAACTTAGGTTTTTAGTTTTCCGTCGTTACTCAATCAATTTTTATCAGAGGTATTTTCCGTGATAGCCTGCTTCTTTCAAGTGGAAAGTAAAAATTCAAGCCCAAATTCGAGCCCATTTCATCTTAGCATCTGTGTGAGGTGAGCTGGCACTAGGAAGAGAAGTAGCAACAGAAGGCACACCATTAAAAAGAAATTCGCCTTAAGTTAACATTTGAATGAGTCTTTATTTTGTATGCCTGCCATTAAAATAATATTATTACTCTATTTACATTTATAAAATTACTATAGTAAATTATTATAATATTAATTAATATTTCCAATATTACACTATAATAGCATGGTACCATGCTTTTGCTACAATAGTTTTTTGCTGTAACAATATTTGTTAGACAATACTAAACCAGTTCTTCTTTCTTAAAGCACAGGGAGTCTTTTTAATGGGATTTCAAATGACTTTATTTTATTGAGTGTTTCTTTGTTTTTCCATGTAAAAGTTCATGGTTAATTACTGCTCGATAACCGCACCGGGACGAACCCAGATGAACAGATCAAACTAGTTAACTAAATTTGGAGGTGAAGTCAAGAGTTACATCCAGTTGTGAATTTTGATTGAAAAAAAAATTCTGCTGCTGATATGCAGGTCACTGAACAAAATTTTGTTTTAAAGAAGAACCCCTATTTTTTATTATGAATTAAAAAAATACTTTTTTTTGTCAGAAAAACTGCTTTTGAAAAATACAAATTGATTTAGAAATTCCCAAGTTATGAATTTTTGAAAGAAAAAAATATCTTATTTTACCGCTGGCTGCTGGATCTTAAACAACAAAATGGCTTCCTATGTTGCCAATAACGTAAAAAAAAAAAACTCACCTGAAAAAATTAATCTTTGTGCTTGAAGTAAAAAATAAAAATAAGAATTAATAACGAAATTAAACTGAATGAAATTACAACTCCTCAAAATGCCCGCCTCACAAACGGCTCATCAGCCGTAGGCATCAGCCAATAGGCGTCATCAGCCCTCCTCACAAACGACTCATGAACCGCAGCAAAAACAGACCGTCCATCAATACGCCTGCAAGCATCAACAACCCTTTGTTTTAGCTCATCAATGCTTCTTATTGGCTCTAAATTAGAATACACCATTTTTTTAAAGCGCACCAATAAAAATAATCAAGAGGGGAACGGTCCGGGGATCTCAAGGCCACCTAACCCCACGACTCATCCATCTGCTCCTAAAGTGTCGATTTAGGTATTGCCTAACAAGGCGGCTGTTATGAGCTAGACAACCATCCATTTCGAATCAACCACATAACTCAGCGAATAATAAGCGGACATTCTCAAAAAGCTCGTGGAGTGTTTCTGGCAAAAAATTAAAAAAAAAATTTCCATTAAGATTTTGTTCATAAAAGTATGGGCCGATTATTTTTGTAAATTAAACCACACCATACATTTATGCTTATAACAACTTGATGATGGGACTAACAAGATCGATAGGGGTTTTGGTCAGCCGACGAACGGAAATTCCTCCTGTAAAAACACCGTTAATGGTGAATTCTGCCTCGTCGGTCCATAAAATAAAAGATAAAAATCTGCAATTTCATCCGGTAATACACTCATGTGAGCCAACAAACTAAGTTCATGCTCTTGACCCCCTTCGAGAAACCCTTGAACAATGTGGTACCTAAATTCCTTCATTTGAGGAGTACTTCCCAGAGGACAGTTTTACTTATTCCCAAATCTCTAGCCGCATTTCGACTAGTGTTAATTTCTTCTTCACAAAAAGTAGAACATCAAGCTCAGTAACGAAAGTTCGAACATTCCTAACCCTATTTCGTGCCCCTGGCGAACGATACTGCCAAACAAGCGGAACACTGCGGCATACGAGCAATCGCTTTCCGGCTTAGGTGTTTTCGTTTAGGAAATCTCTCCTGGTAAACCCTTGAAGCTATATGAGCTTGACGACGGCATTCAACAAAAATGTCGAATATCAGTTTTTTCATATGTCGAATATGGACGGTTCATCTTGCCGGAAAGGATCGAAGTTTGAGGTAGTCTGTAAGTATTTTAAAAGCAAGGCATTGTTTTCAACTTTTGGATTAAACAGTAAACAATAGAGCATTTGTGTAAACATTCATCTTGCATTTTTTTTTTTTATCTTTGGACAGACACTTATACGTTTATCCATATGTGTTTTTTATTAGTATGCTAGCGGTAAAAAAACTTTATTTAGTTCAAAAATTCACAACTTGGGAACTACAAAGGAATTTAATTTTTGAAAAACAGACTGAATGTGCTTGACTACATTTATACCGCTTCTCGCTCTACATGTAAGCACATGCTTAGTCAAGACTTCGGATCTTGACTTCGGAACAACTGAAATCACATTCACATTTATATGGCCCCCCGCCTGTACGAGTTCGCATATGTTATTTTAAAGTTCCAGATTGTTACCAACTATAATCACATTCACTACATGCATACGCCTTCTCGCGTATATGTATGCACACATGGTTCTCCAAAATTCCGAATAGTATACAAGTGCCATCACATTTACTACATGGATACGCCTTCTCGCCAGTATGTGTAAGCATATGGTAGGACAAACCTCCGGATGAAACACAAGTGAAAATTACATTCATTTCATTTCGCCTATATGTGTTCGCACATGCTTCTTGAAATGTCCGGATTGTATACAGCTGAAATCACATTCACTACATTTATACGGCTTCTCGCCTGTATGTGTTCGCATATGCCTTTTCAAAGGTGCGGACTGTGTAAAACTCAAATCACATTCAGTACATTTATACGGCTTCCCACCTGTATGTATTCGCATATGTTGTTTGAAATTTTCTGATTTTCTACAACTGTAATTACATTCACTACATTTATACGGTTTCTCGCCTGTATGTTTTCGCATATGATTTATCCAAATTCCGGATGATACACACCTGAAATCACATTCAGTACATTTATACGGTTTTTCACCTGTGTGTATTCGCATATGTCTCTTCAAGCGTCCAGATTCTGTACATCTGTAATCACATTCACAACATTGATACGGCTTTTCGCCTGCGTGTATTCGCATATGTCTTTTCAAATTTCCAGATTGTAAACAACTGTAATCACATTCACTACATTTATATGGCTTCTCGCCTGTATGTATTCGCATATGATCTTTCAAAGTTCCAGACTGTGTAAAACTGAAATCACATTCAGTACATTTATATGGTTTCTCACCTGTATGTGTTCGCATATGAATTTTCAACCCACCGGATAGTTTACTACTAAAATCACATTCACCACATTTATACGGCTTCTCGAATGTATGTATTTGCATATGGTTGATCAAAATTCCGGATGATACACAAGTGAAATCACATTCAGTGCATTTATACGGGTTCTTGAATGTATCTATTTTCTTAAGCATTTTAATAATTCAACATTGCTTACATCTGAAATCACGTTCACTACTTTTGTGTGGCTCCTCGCCAGTGTTAGTTAACATATGAGTTGCAAGTGATTGACTCTACTATCAGTGGAGTACATTTGTATGGTTTCTCGCCGCCATGAGTCAGCAATTATACTGCAAATTTCTTAATGTTCGCATTCAATGCATTTGTGGCTTTCCGTCAGAATGTTTTCGTGTATGTGCATCAAAGGATTGTATGCGATGCATTATAATCACATTCTCAACATTTAACTTCTCGCCAGCATACGTGTATTCAAATGTACTATTGGATACTACTTTCTTATAACTACTATCCCCACTTTTGTTAACTCTCATCACTGAATGGTATATAATACCACTTCTTCGTCATTTATGACTGTCTGCACAATAGTTGAAATTCATTTTAGCAAAATTTATTAGGAAGACTTTCCTTTGTGTTCATAGTGTTTTGTATTTTAGTGCTGAAGTGTATACTCATCAGATTTACAAGAATCTACTGTGTTTTGTGCTAAATCACCTTAATATCAGTTTCAATTTCTTTCGAAAATATTTGAAATGCTTCAATATTTATGGCTGAACAATATTCACACTTTGCCACAGAAACGTCAAATCTGGAACAATACAGTAAAGTAGTGAATTTATTTATCTTAATATTTTAAAAAATTCACATTTAAGTTCATGAGATAAAAATTAATTTACCTTTATATACATTTAATCTGGAATGTTTAAAATTTTCTGTATTTATTCAATTATTATTAAGTTTGTATAATTTAAACTATACAACATCAAGAACTTATAATATGGTGATATCTTTATTGCGATATACATATATATAAACGTTATTATAACATTTTGCCTAATTAATTGCCACCAATGAAATATGATTTATCAGCACTAGTTACAAAAATAAAAATTGGTCAATTATTAATAAGTATTAATTAAGTTCATATGTCCCTTATGGATGGGTATTTTTAAGGGTCCAGGCCTAGCCACTAAAAAAATCCTCAGGAAATCTATAATGCTCCAATGTACTTCACTATCCACAGTGAGTTGGATTATCCCATTTCTCCTAGATGTAGGTAAATTTCGATATTAGCGATTATATTTTACCACCATCTGTTCAATTCTGCTCCTAAACTAGCAATTCGTTGCTGTGAGTTTTCTCTTAGTCTCAGTAGTTTTTATTGGCTACACACTAAACAATAATATTACAAACGAGCTTTATATACAAGAAATAGGCAATAACAGAATCAAGAGAACGGAAAGATCCAACTGCTTGGGCTTTATATAATTATCACCTAATAATAATAATAATAATAATAAAATAGATCGAATCTCAGTTCTAAATTAGAATAAATCCAAGGGAATTATATTTTTTCATTCTTATTTTCAAACGAATAACTAACTAGCTTAGTTCATCAATAATGTTTAAATTTAATTTGGATACCCTACTAAGCGACTATTATGTAAGTAATTACTTAAAATAGAACAGTATTATTACTATTAAATGTTAATGGAATACAGGTAAAATACAATATCCATGCATAACTTAAGAAAAACCTTTATATTCAAGGAATATTGCCTTCCCTAACCTACTAGAACCTTCTTCTTCAAAAAATCAAAGTAATGTGTACACGAACCTTTCCAAATTAAAATAATGATTAATTTGTAATAGGCTGTTTTTCTTCACAGAAATACCAATCTTTTATCTTCATTTTTCGTTGTTATTATTATTATTTTATTTTAATTATAAATCTCCGCGTTTCGGCGTCTAATTATGCCATTTTCAAGAGTTGGCATGATTAATTAAAAAACAGCCTTCAGTAAAAAAATAAGCATATCCATCCTAGGCCTGATATTCCCTGAAACGGGAAGGCCTGCGTGGGGTGAATCCTCACCCCGTAAAAAAAAACTAGTCTTGTTTCATCACAATCAATCCTATTTTGGCTGTTAAGAGGATAAAAGACTATTGGATAATTTTGATTAGGATGATGATAAAGAGATGTTGGCATAAAACAATTTTTTTTGGGACATAAAATCACATAAAAAAAATAAAGGATTAAATTTTTTAGTGAATTTTTTTTGCAATGATCACATAATATGGACTTTATTGAATGGTTATGGCAGATAAATTTGTCACATCCTTTGCATTTTGTTTGTAGTTTTGAGTCTTTACTCCGAGAGCACAAAAAACACCTTCCTATACTTATGCCCTCCGTTGGTAATTCACTTGGCTTTGATAAGGCGTTCAGTAAACATTTACTGTGTACGTAGTTGTCTGTCATCAAATTCATTCATGTTAAAACTTAATATTGAGTGGAATTTTGTTGTGAAATGTAATCTATGAATTTTATTTATATAAACTGAATTATTGGACGTTAATTTTATTATATTTTTTATTTAAATTAATTGGAAGAAACTACATAATAATAATAATATATTGAAGAACTAAAAGAAAGTTCTGTGTTGGAAGTGAGTGGAATTGGTATAGAACACACCATTTAATAAAATCTGGCAGTGAAGTAAAGTGTTACTTCCGACTGATCGACTCCTATGCTAGCAGTTTGAACTAAATCTCCAGTTTGAAGTTTCTTAATTATCGCTTCTACTTTCTCTTACTCTCAGTAAGGAGTAACTATTCAGTTCGTGACATATTCTTGAATCTGTGTTTTCACTGGAAATACATATTCTGAAGTTCCCTGAGTACGAAAAACAAGTCTTTGGGGAATGTACTGTGTGTTGTGTGTGTGTCTGTGCGCTCGTGTGTGTGTGTGGGAGAGAGAGAGAGAGATAGTTTGAATAAAGTATGTATAAAACGGAATATCCGTACAACGCACACTTGGTATACCTTTAGGTACCAAGATATTAGGTACGAAATTCTGAATTTGAATCCATTTGAAATGAAGATTTCAGACAATATCCATCAACCAGTAATGGTTCAAAGATTCAAGGAGGACTATAAAGGCTCCAACGATTTCCTTTAAACTTCATATACTGAAAATACATAAATATCTATCACTATTATTTGTAACATATTCCCAGGAAAATTGATTATTTGGGGGGTTCTGGGAGCACAATAGCAACAATTCTGTAAAGCGCATCATTACTAGAATAGATATTTCTACGATCAAAATAATATTAATATAAGTACATTAGAAGTACTGGCAGAATTTAAAATTTGAAGATAATCGGCAAACTGGAAGTGCGATTTTTTGAACGCTTTTTTATTAAAAAAAAAAAAATTGAATTTAGGTAATTCTATAAAAAATGTTATGTAAAGTACTATTTGCTATATCAGGAGGTTCGGTTTTATATTATTGGCGCTTATTTTTTTGATAATCAGATAATAATTCATTAAATGCTTGAATTGGTTCTAGTACCCTATTGTTTCAAAGGGGTTTAAATTCATTTAAAGTATGTTTTTCTCTAAAGTGATTAAAGAATTCTATCATCCAAACAAAATTAATCCAGATGGCCGAAATCCATGGCCAAAATTCCGAGTATCAAGAAAATTATTAAACCGGAACTGCGCTTTTAATGAACAGTTCTTCAATTTTCGACGAATTTCATTAAATTTGGAACACTAACCATAAAATTTGTTAATTATAATTTTAAGAACTGAAGCAAAAGTAAGTTCTACGGCTGTTTCACACCAGAGTTTTCCTTTATGTTCTTAGTGTTTTGTATTTTAGTAATGATGTGTGTACTCATCAGTTTTGAGAAAATCTACTTACAATTGTTTTGTGCTAAATCAGCTTAGTATCAGTTTCAAGTTCTTTCTAAAATAATTAAAATACTTCAATATTTATGCCTGGATCAAGAATATTCACATTTGGCCAAGGGAACGTCAAACCTGGAACAACAAAGTATTGTAGTGATGTCATTTAATTTAATATTTTAAGTAATTCACTTTGTTTGTTCCTGTACTCGTGATTCATATGTTTCAGATAAGCAGGGGATCTTGTCCTAGTCCGGCCGGGGGGCTGCCCCTAAGGGAAAACGAGCATTCCCTTCTCTGTCCTCAGCCAGAGCTGCTCTTAGGGACGGTGGTCGTAGGTTATGTACGTTGTACCTTTGTCTGTGTTGTGTGTGGGTGTGTTTGTGTGTTACTTTGTGAATATGAGAAGTGTACTGTTCTATTCTGTGAGGTGCATGGAGTACTGAGCTCAGGAAACCGTAGTGGCGCTGCTCCCCAGGTAGGGTGCATGCAACACCTACCCCTTCCGGGACCTTGCGAGATAAAAAAAAAAAGAGGACGAGGTGAAAGATGCCTTCCAAAAAAAAAAGGGTTAGATTGGAGAAAAAGATATGAGCTGGTCCACGACCGGCAAAGCTGGAAGAGGCTGTGTAAACTTCCACCTCACACTGCTTAGGCGGTAGAAGAGGAGTGATTATGATGATGATGATCAACTAATTCACAGTTTAATTTACGAGATACAAATTAATTTACCTTTATACACATTAAATCAGGATTGTTCAAAACGTCTTGTATTTATTAATTATTACTTAATGTACCCAAAATATATATAACTTCACAAACATATAATATGATGATACACATATACACAATGAATGTGGTACATTATCACATTTTGCTCAAATAACTATCACCAGTTAAATATGTTTTACCGTCACTTGTTACCTACAAACAGAAACTGGTTTATCGTAATTATCTATTAATTAAATTAATCGCATTTTATACTCGAGTATTATTAAGGCTTCAGTCCATGCAGCCACAGAATCTACTGAAAATCACTAATGCTCCGTTTTTCACCCGGAACATTCTCAAGGAATTGAATATCTCTTCTAGACCTAGGAAAATTTCGTTATCGCAGATTCCATTCCTATACAGCAGCTCATTTCAATCCTCTAAAAGAACAACTTTCCTGCCCCACAATACGCGTTGGTGAATTCAAACGAAGTTTAAACAATTATCTCATTTCAAGTAGAAAAAAATCACTACCCTCATAAATATTTGTAAACCATAAGTTTAGGATATTGTAAAAGTCCTATCCTATATTAATTTTAAAGCAAAATTAATAGATAAAGCCGCGGTAGTTTGCAAGCACAAGCAAAACAAAAAATTCTGTCATAAATCATTTACTCTAACCCGGCGGCTAAAAATTTTAAAATTCACACACGAATTGTGGAATATTCAATTTCAATGGATTTATATACTAAACACTTGGCATTAATATTTTTGGGATCATTCAAAACTATCTACAGATGACCCGATTTGCTTGTGTAGATATGAGCATGTATGGCACCTTGAAGGTCCATAAGTGAAGCCCTGCATACAACTGGTAATTTATTTGTTAGCAAAATATTGGTACTGGATAAAGCAAGTGCTTACGACCTAATTTAATGGATGGACGTTAAAACCGGCTGATTAAATGAAAATGATTATACTTTATTTTCGCTCTAAGCAGACAATTTTAACTCTTGAGTCACAAAAGCGTGGTTACAAGGTTCACATCAAAATGAACAAGCAAAATCTACAACGGTAAAAAAAAGCAATATATTTCCTACTAAATACAATTATATATATTAGGATCAGGAAGGTGAAATATAAAGAAATGTGTAGGAACTTCAGGCATCAGATGTACATTATTCAAAATGTTTCATGTCGTGAGTACTAATGAGCTGAAAATACAGGTTGCTAAAAGCGATTTTCCATCAGAATGCAATGAGAACGCGTTAATTACTTCCAACAATAAGAATAAGAAAACTAAGAATCATTTTACTATAATATTATAACTCAACTTGCTCTTACTGCAAGGAAACATGTTACACTTTTCCTTCTTATTCTATTCCTAAATATTTAATATCTCTTACCACACTCTTTTTAATACCTCTGCTATCAAGGCTGGCCATTCATTGCTCTATGTTTTCTCTCAGTCTCAGTAGTCTTCATGAAGTTCCACAGCTAAACAATAACATAAACAATCGAGCGTAATTTATGGGAAATAGTCAATAAAAAGAATCATTTACGAGAAAGTTCCAACTCCCTGGTTTTAATGATCACCTAATAATAATAACAAAAAAAATAAATCAATCTCAGTTCTAAATTACATTAAATCTGAGAACATATACTTTTTCTTACTTTCAAACAAATTCACTAACTAGCTTTGTTCTTCAATAACGTTTGAATTTAATTTGGATATCCTACTTAGCGACTAATTATAACTTAACAGATAAGAGTATTTATACAATTAGCTATTAATGAAATACCTCTCAAAATTACAAAATACAATATCCATGCGTAACTTAAGGAAAATCTTTATATTCTAGGAAACCATCAATCTCTTTCATAACAAAATACAAAACATATTTCAGCTTCAGCTTGCAACTATTATAACCTTCCTCTTCAAAAACTCAAATCAATGGACACACAGCCTTTTTAACATAAAATAGTCTTCAATGGAAATAAAATTAATAATTTTTTGTTTATGATTAAGCGAATGGGCTTGGTATTATACATCCATTATTATACTTCGAAATATTTTTACATGAAAAAGAAACAGCTACTTTTTTTCTCTCAAGTTTAATTTTGGAAAAATGTTTGTTATTTTAGTCATCTACGTTTCTGCGGTAATATATGACAAATACATGTAAACTGGTAGTTCCATAAGGACGTACAATATTTTCAAGTGAATTCTGTTCACTAATCATTTCAGTCTGCAGTTAACCAAGAGGGGCCGCGGTTGGACGAAAGATATTCTTAGCTTAGCTATTAAACTAAAATTCAAAACGTAGGCGCCCATTAATTGCAATTAGAATCCGAGAAAGTGCCTACTAGTTTTAGGAGGTTCTACAAGTTACGATAATCCATTTCTACAATCACCTTTCATCTTACAATACCTTAACGGCAATTTCATACCTTTCATCATTAAGGGGCACTCTCAGCTTACATCTAGCCTGACACTGTGGATCAGTACTCCGCACGTTTTCTTGCCCTCGGTACAACAAAGTTCTTCCCCAAATTTCGCGGCACACCAGAAGTAAATAGGTATATATACAAAATAGAATGCAAAAATATTACATTTTTACTTTTTCTAACTCCTACTAAGGGGAAGAATTGTAATCGTGCCAAATTTTGGATATCGCGTTTTCACCGGAAATATCCGTTTTGAGGTCCCTCCAGTCCAAAAAAGTGGTTTTTACCAAATGGTGTGTATGTGTGTGACTGTATCTATGTGGACAGCATAGCTCAAAAACGAAAAGTCGCAGAAAGTTCAAACTCGATATTCTGATTTATTGTCACCGTAGGATCCTCGACTGGATATTGTCAAAATTCCTCGACCGGAAGACACATGATGATTTCAGAATGATTTTTGACTTTTTTGCAATTTACTCGAATATGGCTCCAACGATTTTCTTTAAGCTGGTTATTTCAACCATACATACAAAAATCTACAATTTTTATTCGGAACATTTCTCCATGAAAATGCATTTAAGGGTACTTTTCGGGAAGAGGTGTGGTCGGTTGTCCTCTAAAGGGCTATTTCACTTTAATATACAGTTCTAGTATCAAAATAATATTGTTAAAAATTAAATGTGTTGTTGAAATTCCGAGGTTAAAAAAATCGGATGACCGGAAATGCATTTTTAGTACAATGTATTTTACAGTTTTCTGGTATTTTTTTACATTTTTGCAATTTTCTCAAAAATGGCTCCGACGATTTTCTTCAAACCTGGTATAATATCAACTACACATACAATGATCTACAAGTTTTATTAAATAATTTCTCTGGAAAAATTCATTTTAGGCCTTTTTTAGGGGTTGGGCCGGGTTAGGTTTTCCTTTAAAGTACTATAACAGTTGATTATACAATTCTCCATACCAACAAAATTAAACAGAAATAAATAGATGGCCATAATTGCGAGTTTCGAGAAAATAAGTAAACCGGAAATGCGCTGTTACAGAACTTTTTTTTCAGTTTTCGACGAACTCTAAGGAATTTCTTCAAATTTCGTACACAAACTATAAAATTTGTCAATTAACTTCAAATCTGGTACGCAAACTATAAAATTTGTCAATTCCAACTTTGAAAACTGGAGTAAGGAGTTTGTGTGAGTGTTTCACACCAGGTTTTTTTTATTTGATACATATACATACATAATTTAGGAACTAATGTTATGTAGATATAGAATGTTATTGGCGATTATTGCACTGCAACCTGAAAAATAGATTGTGCCCTCCGGAGCTTTCTCCACGGCACAGTCAGCCTCCAAGCAGCGTTCTCTAGCTACAGACAATACTGCCCATCACCGAACAGTGAGTTGTAGAGCTCCTAGGAAAACGAAAAACTAAGGGCTGCATACTGGATTCGAACCCGGGTCCTCTGAGCTATACTTATATAACATAATGAAAAAGAAATGGTAATTAATGTGATACCTGAGCTTGGTTCAATAGACACAAATGCTTTATCAGAGCTATTTTCCGTGATAGCCTGCTTCTTTCAAACCGGAGGGAAAGCCCAAACCTATGAGTTAAGAATGGAATAAGTACACTTTACCAAAAAAAAAAAGGAAAAACTAAACGAACAACTGAAAGACACCCAATTTAACTCGCCAGTCGTTGCCTAGTTGGTCTTCACTCAAAAACCAGGCTACTAGGGAAAATAACTCTGATGCTTTCCAGGTCTTGGGAACCAACCACAACAACAAATGCTTTATATTCGTCTCGATATTTGAAAGGGCAATTCGAAGTTCTTGATTAAGACCTTTAAGCACGACCAATATCATTTTTAATTAACACTAGAGCTGAAAAAGTTTGTTCACATAAATACGTCGTTGAAAATGGGAGTAGAATTGAAATAGCATGGTTTGAAAACGAAGAATATATTTCCTAATTAAATACAGAAAACATCCAATGGAACTTCGGCAAACGTAAGTTTTAGCGTTCCGTCGTTACTCAATACAATAAACTTCTCTCGAATGTAGAGAAAGTGTATCTGCAGAATTTAGAGCATTGGTTACAAAAATTATGAATCCAATCATATTTTTCCATAGTAGTTGAATAAATAGTGTCAAATTAATCACTACTTTTGGCATTATTTATTTATTTTACACGATGGGCCATATGCAGCGCGTGGCTACTACTATTATACTAAAAAGTAAGTAAAGTAAAGTAATGCCTATTTTTTCAGGCGGGCTTAACGTCCAACTACCAAATTAGGTGTCGTGGACGGGGGCGGAAGCACCTACTTTATTATTAACATTTTTTAAACAAATATAAAATTTAGTTATTCGCTGGACTCGAACTGGGGTCCTCCCACTTACAAGTCCATGCTCATAACCAATACACCAACACCCGCCCCTTACTATTATACTATGGGCGCAGCGAACACATACCATTGGCATGGTGTAAAGCACTTTTGATCAGGTCCGATGCTAGCACTAAGAACTGAATATCAATGTTGAACTTTCTGTAATTTATTTTCTCTTTCTCCTAGTAAGGTGTTAGGTTCGTGACTAATACTCGAAATTGTGTTTTCACGGGAAATGTATGTTCTCAAGTTTCCTGAGTACGAAACAATGTTTCTAGGGACTTTAATTTAAGAAAGTGAGAGACAGTTTGAACAAAGTATTTATATAGCGGAATATCGTAGGGAACGCACATTGGTATACCTTTCAGGTACTACCACTGCATTTGAAATGAAGATTTCAGACAATATCCTTCAACCAAAAGTGAGATTTTATTCAATGTTTTTTACTAGTTTCCCGTGATTGTCTCGAAAAAGGCTCCATCTATTTCCTTGAAACTTCATATACTGTCTAAATACATAATGACCAATCACTATTATTTGTAACATATTCCCAGGAAAATTGACTTCTGGGGGATTCTGGGAGTACAATATCATTTTTAGAAAAAATAGAAATATACAAACACAAGTCTATTCAGAAAACATAATGAATGACCAAATAAACTATAATTCAGACACACTCTGTAAGGTCATTCCCCATACCTAACTATATTACACCAACTAGTGTACAACACATATCTATGCATATGTATATTATATACACATACCCATCCACGCGTACAAATTGTAACGCAGCCAGTGGTGCCATCTAGGAGAAAAGGCAGGTACCTAAGGTTCTCTTAGTGGCCGCAGAAAGCGCTGGCGGCGCTCTAGTTTTCTCTGGAATAATTGAGAAGAGGCTCGCTAGCGGTATAAATAGAGGGACCACAGAGAGTTGAGAGAGTTTTCCGTTACAAACGAAAGTCACTAGTTTGTGAAAAGTGTACAAAAAGTGAACAAAGTGAACTTTTGTGGTTTAAACTGTGTAATAATTATTATTAAGCGTTGTATTTAGTAATTTATTGTGTATAGCGATTAAATTGGTGTTTTCTTTATTGAAGTTTAGAGTATTTTATCTACACGAACCCACTTAAAACTAGTTGCAGTAGCTAGTTTAGAGGGAAAAACGTTACAATATATATAAAAAGTATAAGTTCACAAAAAAAAAAAAAAATGATGTATGACACAGGCTCTTATTAATTTCTACCCTGCGAAACCAAATTTTTCTTCTTTCCCGGATTAAATACAGATTATTCGCATAATGTTTTTGAATTCTCTTACCGTGCCCTATTCTTAACAAATGCCACCTTATCTCTCTAAACATATCTTACTATAATTTAAACATAAATTAATATCATTTAAAAACAAACATGATAAATAAAAACGAATTCATCTGATTTCCTCTATTATTTATTCTATCTCTTCACCAATTTGTTGTTTGCTGCCAACCTTCTTACATTTTTTCTTGTATTAACCTTGCTTGTATTTCACATTTATTTATTACTTGTAGAAGCTTTTGACTGTCTATAAACTTTGCATCACCTTTCTTTAAAGTTTATCTATTCTTATTAGTCCAGTATCCTCGGAATTTTCAACAACATATTCAATTCTAATTAACATTATTTAGGTGATAGAATTGTTTAATAAACTGAAATAGCACTTTAGATGAAAACCTATTAACTACCCTTAAATGAATTTTCCCAGAGAAATGTTTCAAATAAAAGTTGTAGCTCCATATGTGTAGTTGATATATCAAGTTTGAAGAAAATCGTCGGAGCTATTTTGAGAAAAACGCAAAAAAAATAAAAAATAAATAAAAACTAGTAAAGTGGTACTTCCGGTTGGGGAATTTTGACAGATAAGGTACTGTCAGATCCCATGGTGATACCTAAACGGAATATCAAGTTTCAGCTTTCTACGGTTTTTCGTTTTGGGGAGCTATGCACACACACACACACACACACACACATAGACCATTTGCTAGAAACCACTTTTTTGGACTCAGGGGACCTCACTCAAAACGGATATTTCCGGTGAAAACTCAATATCGAAAATTTGACACGATTACAATACTTCCTCTTACTAGGAGGAGTAAGAGAAAGTAAAAAAAGTTTGTTTCTGTAACCTGCATATCAGCAGCACAATTTTTTTTTATAATATCATTAGATACTGCTCAAAAAATAAAGAGAGTAATGCTTTGAATTGTTTTTTCCATCACCAATAATTACCGAGAAAAAGGGGTTGGACTTAGCCATGACAACCTGCATGTATATGTAAGAAGATAATGGGTCGTGTCGTCATGAATGCTAATGGAACACTGACAGGAATCATGGTAGTTCAGAAACAAGGCCAGTTATTTTGCCATCTTGGCTGTAGGTTGTGAGCGAGGCATGGTTCTCCCTTCAGGCGTGACAAAACAAAAAGCTTGCTCTTCCAGGGCATGCGTCCAACGGGTGTGCGTTAAATTTTGAAGACACCAAAGTACTTGCCCAATGAACGCATTATTGGGCTTATCTCCTAGGAAGAAAACTGTTAAAAAAGGGACTCTACCTAAGCATAACATGGCTGTCCTAACACATGAAAAGAAAAGAAAAATCAAAATAAACGATTTCTAGAAGCTATCTTACAGGATGGGTGTCCTCGGCCGGGTGAAGTGGACATGGAAAGAAAAATTATACACCATCCACTACCTACAGACAAGATGGTGCTGTAAGAGTCCCCATTCCTGGCCGTATCATGATTTTTTTCTCAGTGGCCCATTTGAATTCATTCAACGTGACATGACCCCAAAAAAGCTCACTGTAATCTGGGCCAAACATCGCATTAACCCTTAACTAGTATCGTCAATTTTCCAACTTCAAATGGTATCGTCGGGTCAGCATTGACCAGAAACTTAATAAGCGAATTACTTTTTTTAGGTCATTGATTTAAAGGTTGTTTTGGTTTATGTTAGAAAATTCATTTAGCAAACCAAAATGAATGTTTTATTTTTTCTTTTAAGATTAAGAAAAGAAAAAAAATCTGGTGTGAAACACTCAGACAACTTTCTCTTACTCCAGTTATCAAAATTATAATTGACAAATTTTATAGTTTGTGTACCAAATTTAATGAGATTCGTCGAAAACTGAAAAAACCGTTCAGTTAAAGCGCATTAATTTTCTTGAACCTCTGAATTTTGGCCATGTATTTATTTCTAATTAATTTTTTTTGGATGATAGAATTGTATAATCAACTATGATCGCACTTAAGAGAAAAATATAACCCCACCCCTCCCCTAAAAGTGCCATTAAATGAATTTTCCTAGAGAAATGTTTTAAATAAAAGTTGTAGCTCTTTGTATGAGTATTAATATAAAATTTTTAAAGAAAATCGTCGCAGCCGTTTTTGAGAAAATCGCGAAAAAGTGAAATCATTTAGTAAAAGTGGTAAAGTAAACGCACTTCCGGTTATCCGATTTTTATTAAACTCGGAATTTCAACAACATATTTAATTCTAATTACCAGTATTTAGATGTTACAATTCGTTAATAAACTGAAATAGCACTTTAGATAAAAACCTAACCCCACCTCTACCATAAGTGGCCTTAAATGAATTTTCCCAGAGAAATATTTCAAATAAAAGTTGTAGCTCTTTGTATGTTTGAAGAAAAGCGTTGGAGCCATTTTTGAGAAAATTGCAAAAAAGTAAAAAACCTACAAGTAAAGTGGTACTTCCGGTTGAGGAATTTTGACAGGTGACCCACTGTCAGATGCCATGATGATACCTAGACGGAATATCAAGTTTCAACTTTCTACGGTTATTCGTTTTTGAGCTATGCTGTTCACATACATACACAGACGCAAAGACACACACACACACACACACAGACCATTTGCTAAAAACCACTTTTTTGGACTCAGGGGACCTCAAAACATCCTCCTCTTACTAGCAGTAAGAGAAAGTAAAAAAAATTAAAAAATCACAAAAGTATTTTTTTTTTTAATCAATACTTTTAAGTTACAAAAAGATGAGAATAAAAATTAATATTTACTGAAAAATGCTACGCACATATGGTCGTTTCTTTTTACTAACTTTACTTTCTATCTTTACTAGGCCTGCTTCAGGTTCAGATAGCCCAGTGAGTTTAATTTTGATTATAGTATAAGCGTTTATTATAGTATAAGTGGTAATTTTGGCTTTAGCAATCTTCTATCCGTATGGAACCTAATTACGGATTTACCTAAATTTATAATAAATTTTTGAAGTCCAACTTATCCCAAGATGGAGCTTTCTGCATGACAAATAACTCCAACCACATTCAAAATTTAAATGATTTCTCATTGCAATATTCCCTCCTTCTTCATTAGTCGAATTTAGATGGTCACTTTCTGCAGCCAAATCTTTGCGAGCCTCGCCACTGATAACAATCTCATCGTTGAAATCACTGTCAAGTATAGTTTCCCTAATGTCACTGTCCTCCTCATACAATAACAAACGCAATATTTCAGTTTCAGTATATTCTTTTCCGTCCAGAAAGCGTAAGCGCTCATATTTAAAATAAGAATATGCTCAATAATAGAAAAGTAAAATGTAGCTGGTTATATCCTATCGCACTTGAATAATATTACAAACCACAACAGAAAACACACACAGAAATATAAAAATATGAAACTATTAAGGAAAAAAACGTATAACTTAACTGGTATTGTCGGGTCAAATTAGATCATAAATCTATATTTTTTTTTTACTTGTCCTGCTCAAGGATGACTGATTTTATGAACGATTGTAGTTGCGGTTGAAAAGGAAGAATTTTGAGGAGAGGGAATATTTACCGCCAATTCCTACAAAATGCTGCACAAAAGATGAGCGCGCCGGTCAAATTTGACCTGACGATACCAGCTGAGGGTTAAACTACTGACACGATTTATGCCTCGAAACTTGAGTGTTGTTTTCTAATTATTTAATTACATCTCAGCAAGTGCAGCACCACCCCCATCACATTCACAACATTTATATGGCTTCTCGCCCGTATGTGTTCGCATATGGTTCCTTAAAATACACCTGAAATCACATTTACTACATGGATACGTTTTCTCGCCAGTAAGCGTTCGTGTATGGTAGGTCAAACCTCCGGTTGATAAACAAGTGAAATCACAATCACTTCATTTACACGGCATATCATCTATATGTGTTCGCATATGCTTCTTGAAATGTCCGGATTGTATACAGCTGAAATCACATTCAGTACATTTATACGCCTCCCGCCTGTATGTGTTAGCATATGACTTTTCAAATGATGAGAGCATGAAAAACAAAAATCACACTCATTACATTTATATGGCTTCTCACCTGTATGTATTCGCATATGTCTTTTCAAATTGCCAGATTCTTTACATCTGTAATCACATTCACTGCATTTATACGGCTTTTCAAATGTATGTATTCGAAAAATATGTTTTCTCAAAGATCCAGATTGTGAAAAACTGGAATCACACTCATTACATTTATACGGCCTCTCGCCTGTGTGTGTTCGCATATGACTTTTCAAATGTTGAGAGAGTGCAAAACTGAAATCACACTCACTACATTTATGTGGCTTCTCGCCTGTATGTGTTCGCATATGTCTTTTCAAATGTCCAGATACTCTACACCTGAAATCACACTCACTACATTTATACGGCTTTTCACCTGTATGTGTTCGCATATGACATTTCAAATTTCCAGATTTTTTACTTCTGAAATTACATACATTACATTTATGTGGCTTCTCGCCTGTATGTGTTCGCATATGTCTTTTCAAATCTCCAGGTTCTTTACATCTGAAATCACATTCACTACATTTATACGGCTTCTCGCATGTATGTGTACGCATATGATTTTTCAAATTTTCGGATTTTCTACAACTGTAATCATGGTCACCACATTCATACGGCTTCTCGCCTGTATGTGTTCGCATATGAACCATCAAAATTTCGGATGATGCACAATTGAAATCACATTCACAGCAATTATACGGCTTCTCACCTGTATGTATTCGCATATGTCTTTTCAAATGTCCACGTTGTCTAAAACTGAAATTACATTCATTACATATATACGGCTTCTCGCCTGTATGTGTTCGCATATGCTTTTTCAAATGCCCAGATTCTGTACATCTGAAATTACATTCACTACATTTATACGGCTTCTCGCCTGTATGTGTTGGCATATGATGTTTCAAATTTTCGGATTTTCTACAACTGTAATCATGTTCACCATACTCATACGGCTTCTCGCCTGTATGTGTTCGCATATGACCTTTCAAAGTTTCAGACTGTGTAAAACTGAAATCACATTCACTACATTTATATGGCTTCTCGCATGAATGTATTTGCTTATGCATTTTAATAATTCCAGACTGCTTACACCTGAAATCACGTTCAAAACATTTCTATGGCTCCTCGCCAATGTGAGTTAGCATGTGAGATTTCAAGTGACTGGCTCTACTAGCAGTGGAGTACATTTGTATTGGTTCTGCACACCATGAGTAAGCAAATTATACTTCAAATTTCTTAACGTTCGCATTCAATGCATTTATGGCTTTCCGCCAGAATGTATTCGTGTATGTGCATTCAGAGGTATGTACAAAACGCACTACAATTACATTCTCAAAATTTATAATTCTCCCAGTATACGTGTATTCAAATGCAATATTCGATACTATTTTCGTATAACTACAATCACCACTTTTGTATAACTTCACATCACTGAATATTATATAATACCTCTTCTTCGTCATTTATGACTGTCTTCACAATAGTTCAAATTCATTTTAGCTAAATTTATTATGAAGACTTTCCTCCTTTGTGTTCTTAGTGTTTTGTATTTCAGTACTGATGTGTATAGTCATCTGTTTTGTAAGAATTTACTTACAGTTGTTTGTGTTAAATCACATTAGTATCAGTTTCAACTTCTTTCGAAAACATTTAAAATACTGCAATATTTATGCCTGGCTGAAGAATATTCACACTTTGCCACAGAAACGTCAAACCTGGAACAATAAAGTAAAGTAGTGAATTTATTTATCTCAATATTTTAAATAATTCACTTTTAAGATTATGATATACGTATATACGTTGTACGATATACGTTTAAGTTTAGGAATTTACCTGGAATGTAATTTTAGGGGCAAAATATTAATATAGTGGATAAATATAATTATTTAGGATTCTGGTTGACCCCCATCTCTCTCATTTGAACAACAATTTAAAGATTAGTTAAAGACGTCTAAATTTGCATTAACAATATTTGTTCCGAGTTAATCCATAGTCCTAATTTTGATTTTAACTCTAAAGAAAACGTTTTTTATGCAATCTCATGCTCGGTGATGTGTTATGCGGCCAGTTGTAAACAGTACGTTCAAACAGTACGAAACAATGGAATAATTGAAACCGTTTTTTTAAAAAAATTATATTAATTAACAAATAATATGGAAATTATATTACTGACAGAAACTGATTTAAACAGCATGTTTTAGTACACAATGAAGCTACATATTGTGAATACATATGTATAATACTTGAAGTGCTTCAACTTCCAGATAGTATGATGCCAAAATTAGTAGCTCGAGAATTTGATTTAAAAAGTATTTCGTGGTATGAGGTATGGAAAAGTATGTGTTTGCCAATGGGATTCCCACTATTTGATTTCAGTAATTATAATACATGGAGAAGTAATTTGGAATCTTTCTGAATAAACTGAACTTAAAGGAAAGAGAAAATGCGATTACTAAAGCGAGACAAGATCAATACCATTTGATGTTCGATGAGGCCAAATTAATATTTAAGGCGAGAGCAGAAATTTTTTATTTGAACTATAATCAATTCTATCCAGAAGCAAACCATCTCTGCTCGTTATGTAATTTAATACAGAAAGAAGATATAATACACTTCGCTGGGATTTGTCCGATACTGGCTCCCTACAATCTCCAAAATTTCAATAAAAGAGTATTACCATTTGATGAAATATGTTGTGATGAAAAATTGATGAAATGGGTCAGACAAGTGGAACAAGCTAAATATTTAAAGCTACCCTTGCAGTGTAGAGGAATACTCATTAAAAAATTCAATTATTAATTGTACTTTATTTTTTGGTTAAACTTTTTTTTATGTGTTGTTATAAGTAAAAAGTGGCATCTCGGCAGACGGTTTTCTTACCATGGCCTGAGAAGTTTTGTTTATTTTAAATGCAATTGAGACGAAATACTTTTACTTTTGTTGTTATTTTTTTAATACAATATAAATATTTATGTACGCTAGTTTCTAAATAAAGCTATTATTATTATCATAAAATATATATGTATGAATCATGTCAGCTCATAAAAATGGTGTAATTATATCCAGTTTGAGCTTTCTGTCATTATCGCTTCTACTTCCTCGTACTTCTAGTAAGGAGGAAGTATTGCGATCGTGACAAATTCTCGAAATTGTGTTTTCACTGGAAATAAATATCCACAGTTTCCTGAGTAAGAAAAACAAGTCTTTAGGGAATGTACTCTGTGTGTGTGTATGTGCGCGCGCGCAAAGTACTCATCAACCAGAAGTGAGACCTTAAGGTTTCACTACTAATACGTTTGCTACAGACAAGATAGAAAAGTAAGGGACCCATCCAAGTCCTATCATGATTCTTTCTGGGTGTTCCATTCGAATTCATTAAAGGTGACACCACCCTGAAGAAGCTCGTAGAAATATTGGCGAAAAATTCTAGCAAACAACTAAACGGTCTCATACCCGGGACTTTGTTTCGTTATTTGTTATAATTATTTAATTATATATTAGCAAATAAAGAACAACTCTATTCCCGCTCACTACATTTATATGCCTTCTCGCCGGTATGTGTTCGCATATGCGTTTTTAATCCATCGGATAGTTTACTACGAACTCATATTCCTTGCATTTATACGTCTTCTCGCCTATATGTACTCGCGTATGTTCTTTTAAATTTCCAGATCGTGAACAACTGAAATTACACTCACTACATTTATACTGCTTCTCGCCTGTATGTGTTCGCATATTTTGTTTGAAATTTCCAGATCGTAAACCACTGAAATGACATTCACTGCATTTGTATAACTTTTAGCCTGTATGTGTTCGTATATGTTGTTTCAAATTTCCAATTCGTGAATAATTGAAAGCACACACACTGCATGTATACGTCATCTAATTATGAGTTCGGATATGTTGTTTCAATACTACATAATACTACATTCGGATATTCACTACATTTATAAGGCAAACAACTTTTATTTGAAACATTAATCTGGGAAAATTCATTTAAGGGCACTTTTAGGAGAGAGGTGGGGTCATGTTTTCTCTAAAGTATTACCATAGTTGATTATACATCATCCAAAATTAAATGAAAATAAACAGATGGCCAAACTTCCAAGTTCCAAGAAAAGTAGAAAACCGGAAGTGTGCTTTTACTGAAAAGTTTTTTCAGTTTCCGCGAATTTGATTATTTGGTACCAAACTAGAAAATTTGTCAATTACAATTTTGAGGTAATCATGAGGTAATAGTTCATTATACGCTTGGGTTGGTAATAGTCCGTACTACTGACCATCTCTTAATATTTGTGTCAGGACAAATCTTGATACTTTGCTATTTATATAGAGTACATAAAAAGTCATTATAAAATTAAGGAAATATTTATCAGGTTATTTATAAATGTGAAAGAAATAATATATTATCTAAAGAAAATATTATATTTCAATAAAATTTGTGATATTCAAATCTCAGATCAATCCTATGTGAAATAAAAAATCAAAATAAAATAAATACTTTTACTAAAGTATCAATTAAACAACCAATAACATTATCACAGAATGCTTACTATTTAAAGTACACGATAAAAATAAGAATTCATTTTAATATTACATAAAACATCAGTAGTTACAACTCCAGATAAACGTCGGAGTTAAACATGTTGATAAAACTGACCACATTAGTTTTACCGCTTTAACCGCTTTAACTGAAGCGTTTATTTCTAATTTGGAATTGTCTTTGGGTATTCTCATGAAAACACCAAGTTTATGACAAATAAATATTATGTTACATTACTCAGCTATTTAGGCTATACACAGTAAAAGAGGCTTAATTTTTCCTTCAATCGTAACCAAACCAAAAATTATGAACATGTTGATTTTTCATCTACAACATGGTATGCGTTAAATTTTGAGAATACCAAGTCATTTCCCAAATAAACAATAACAACCATGTCCTAAGAAAGTCGAAAGAAAATGAGAAAGGGAAAACTGCTTAAAATAGGTCACCATCTAAGCAGAATATGGCCGCCTTTGCTCGTGCAAAGGGAAGAAAAGAGAAATGTAAAAATGATAAACGATTTTCGGGGGCAAAACAAGGTTAAAAATCTGGTGGAGGGCAGCTGGATAGGACGCTACTGTGGGCGTGGAACGAAAATTATGCATCGTCCACTACGTACAGACAACAGAGCAAAATAAGGGACCACACAGGAATGCTTCTGATGGAAATCCAAAGGCATTCGATACTGTTTGACACACAATTTTCCAAAATATTTAATTAAAACTGTACATTCTTATATCAAAAGGAAATAGTGCATTTCCTTCAATTCTAACTTATCACAGCCCCTATATGCTCCTTCTGGTGTATATCCCAGGGATCTATAACTGGACCGGCACTATTTCTTATATATTTTAATCCAATGTCTACTTCAGGGAAATAAGAAAGCTTTATATGCCGACGATATTGCTATCTACACCTCTCCCAGAGACAATCGATTAAATAAAGCTATAGGGAACATCAGTAAATTTTGCAACAGATAGAAAATAAAATCAATAATTCCAAAAAAGAAGCCAATCTTTTTACAAAGCGTAGGGGCGTGGGCTAATACTGTCAGATATCCAGGGGTGTTGGTACTTAGAAGGTTGACTTTTACCTCTCATGTAACAGACAGATCAATAGGGGCAAGTTAGCAATACGTATGCTGTTTCCCTAGTCTGTGGGGAGTCCAAATTGTCACCTAGCACTAAGGTCATGTTGTATAAGGTTTGTTAGGCCAATACTACTTTATGCGTCTCCATCATGGAGCTTGACACGCTCAACCAATGTAGTTTCTTTGCAAATTATACAGATTAAATTCCTGCGGCTGGCCACAGATTCCCCTTGCTATACACGAATTTCAGATCTCCACTTGTCCATCAAGGTAAAACTACGTGAAAGACTTAATAAAAAAGTTTACCGTAAATTTTTTCAGATGATTTCGATATAAAGTTGCAAAAAGTTTCTCCATTAAGATTTTGTTCATAAAAGTATGAGCCGATTAATTTATTGTCCACAATCCACACCATACATTTATGCTTTATAATAACTTGAAAATGGATAGAGATTTTGATCAGCCCATGAACGGAAATTCCACCTATTAAAAACACTGTGATGGTGAATTTTGCCTCGTCGGTCCATTAAATAAAAGATAAAAATCTGGAATATCTTCAGTTAATACACTCATATGAGCCAACAAAGTAAGTTGGCGTTCTTGATCCCCTTCGCAAAACCCTTGAACAATGTGGTAACTAAATGGCTTGATTAGATAGTACAAGAGTATTTCCCACACAACAGTTTTTCTAATTCCCAGAACTCTAGCCACATCTCGAACTGAAGGGTTATTTTCCCCTGCACATAAAGTAGTACATCAAGCTCAGTATCGAAAATACGAACATTCCTACCCGATTTCTTGCCCTTGGCGAATGACACAGCCAAACAAGCGGAACGTTGCAGCAATACGAGCAATCTTTTCCGGCTTGAGGGTCTTCGTTCAGGAAATCTCTCCTGTTAAACCCTTGCAGCTGGGTGATCTTAACAACGGCATTAAAAAAAATTGTCGTAATATCAGTTATTTCGTATGTTGAATATGGACGGATCATCTTGTTTGAGGTAGACTGAAAATATTTTAATAGCAAGACATTGATTGCAACTTATGCGATTAAACAGTAAACCATACAGCAAATGGGGTAAACATTCATCTACATTTTTCTTTTTTGCCACTAATACAGACTCTAATGCGTTTATCCATTTTTATTTTATTCTTTAATTCACATGAACAATAAAATTCTATTTAGTTAAAAAATTCATAACTAAGGAACTTCAAAAAAATTTTAATTTTCCAAAAACAGGTTTTCTCACAAGCAAAAGTACTTTTAGAATTCGTAATAAACATAGGAGTTCCTATTCCAAAAAAAACATTGTTTCTGTAACCTGCCCATCGGCAGCCTCCGGACGATACACAAGTGAAACCACATTCACTTCATTTATACGACTTCTCACCTATATGTGTTCCCATATGTTGCTTGAAATTTTCAGATCGTGAACAACTGAAATCACATACACTACATTTAAACGGCTTCTCGCCTGTATGTGTTCCCATATGTTGCTTGAAATTTTCAGATCGTGAACAACTGAAATCACATACACTACATTTATACGGCTTTTCACCTGTATGTGTTCGCATATGTCTTTTCAAAGGTCCAGAGTGTATAAAACTGAAATCACATTCACTACATTTATACGGCTTCTCGCCTGTATGTGTTCGCATATGGCAAATCAGTCCTCCGGATCATCCACATCTGAAGTCACAATCACTACATTTATACGGCTTCTCACCTGTATGCGTTCGCATATGTCTTCTCAAATTTCCGGATAAGCACAACTAAAAACACATTCACTACATTTATACGGCTTCTCGCCTGTATGTGTTCGCATATGTACGTTCAAATGTCCAGCGAGTGTACAACTGAAATCACATTCTTTACATTTATATGGCTTCTCACCTGTATGTATTCGCATATGTCTTATCAAATGTCCAGATTGTGTACATCTGAAATCACATTCATTACATTTATACAGCTTTTCACTTGTATGTATTCGCATATGTCTTTTCAAATGTCCAGATTGTGTAAAACTGAAATCACATTCACTAGACTTATACGGCTTTTCGTCTGTATGTGTTCGCTTATGGTTGGTCAATACATCGGATGATGCACAACTGAAATCACATTCATTACATTTATAAGGCTTCTCGCCTGTATGTATTCGCATATGTTTTTTCAAATGTTCAGATTGTGTAAATCTGAAATCACATTCACTACATTTATACGGCTTCTCACCTGTATGTATTCTCATATGTCTCATCAAATCTCCGGATGCAGCAAACTAAAAACACATTCACCACATTTATACGGCTTTTCGCCTGTATGTTTTAGCATATGTCCTTTCAAATTTCCAGCGAGTGTGCAACTGAAATTACAATCTTTACATTTATATGGTTTTTCACCTGTATGTATTCGCATATGGCTTTTGAAATTTCAGTAACTGTACAACTGAAATCACATTCAGTACACTTACGCGGCTTCTTGCATGTATGTATTTGCTTATGCATTTTAATAATTACAGATTGCTTACATCTGAAATCACGCTCACTACATTTCTATGGCTCCTCACCAGTATGAGTTAGATATGAGTTTTTAAATGACTAGCTCTACTTGCAGTGGAGTACATTCACTACATTTGTATGGTTTATCGCCACTATGAGTAAGCAAATCAAACTTTAAATTTTACAATGTTCGCATTTAATGCATTTGTTGCTTTCCGCTAGAATGTATTTGTGTATGTGATGCACTAAATTCACATTCTCAACATTTATACTTCTCGCCAGTATTCGCGTATTCAAATGTATTATTCGATACTACTTTCGAATAACTACTACTACCACCACTTTTGTATAACTTCTCATCACTGAATGGTGTATAATACCACTTTTTCGTCATTTATGACTGTCTGCACAAAAGTTCAAATTCGTTTTAGCAAAATTTATACTTTTTTCGTTTGGGTTCTTAGCGCTTTGTATTTCAGTACTGATGTGAATAGCCATCAGTTTTGTAAGAATGTACTTACAGTTGTTTGTGCCAAATCGCCTTAGTATCAGTTTCAACTCCTTTCGAATATATTTAAAATGCTTCAGTATTTATGCTTGGCTGAGAAATATTCACACTTTGCCACAGAAACGTCAAATCTGGAACAATGAATTAAATAGTGACTATTTACATTAATATTTTAACTAATTCATATTTAAGTTTATGAGATACGAACTAATTTACTTTTATATACATTTAAATCTGGACAGTTTATAATTTCCTTTATTTATTCAATTATGATTAATTTTATATAAACCAAACTATAAAACATCACCAACTTATAATATAATATGGTGATATATTGATTATTGATATGTATTATTTTTTTTTATTTTTGTAATATATCTCGACGTTTCCGCGTATAATTATGCCATTTTCAAGGATTCCATGATTCATGAAAAAGCGGCAGTCACTAAAAAAATAACCATATAATTTTAATCAAATTACATCTAAATTCTTCAATTAAAAGTAATAACTCAGCATATGGCATCGTAACCTTAAATATTACATTTTAATCAATAAAAACTTATTAATTCAAAATAATAATCATTACTTTCGTATTCTCTTATACAAAAACTTCGAGTTATACTCAATAAACATTTGACAATTTCAAATATTGATGAGAAAAAAATTAAAAAAAAACAACTAATTAACGATAGTTAGAAGATTTACAAATCTCTCTCTATATATCAACTAATATATTACAAACTAATGTGTATGAATAAAAAAGAAATGTATATCAAACAAGTGATTGATAAAATAAGAGAAACTAGAGACTCAGAACAATTTTGGAATTCCATAAAAACACTAAAAAAAAAAAACAAATTTGAACCTTAATGATTTTAAAAGGTTTTGAGGTTCCTACTAAGATTTATGCTGAACTCATATTCCTATTTAGTTCAAGGGCGAACTGCAGTCTGTACTAGTTAGAGCAAAGGATGGAAAAGCCCCTGGACTCAATGGGATACCGTATGAATTTATAAAAAATGCTTCGCATGGTTTACTTTTAAAACTGCTTTAGGCATTTAATAAACTATATGAGATCGGTGAAGTCCTATAGAATTTTAAAGAAGTTTTGATTTATTCCCCGCACAAAAAAAGGTGATACCAAACGAGTTGCTAACTACCGGAGTATATCATTTATAGATGTGGAAGTAAAATTATTTTCAGGTTTATTATTGAACAGACTTTGGTGTTGGTTGAATAGTAATGAGATAATCAGTGAATTTCAGGCGGGATTTCGAGCAGACTATGGTACCACGGATAATATATTTAGCTTTGTAAATTTAACTGAGATAAAACTTCCAGTGGATAAAGTGTAAAAAAGTATCTATTTTTCGTAGATCTCAAAGCCGCATTTGATTCCTTATCGAGGAAATTACTATTTATGGCTAGGTTAACTAATAAATTTGTAAAGATTGTAAAAAATTTGTATGAGGGTATTAAAGACGCGGTCTACGGCATGGAGAAACATCTGCATTTTTTGAAACGTTATCAGGTGTAAAGGGTGTTTATACCCCCGACGATTTTTTCTGTGTATTTCAATGATTTCGGTGAAGAAATCGGTGGTGGGGTCTCTATCGGGAATTCAAAGGTTCGACTTTTAATATATGCCAACGAGGTAGTATTACTAGCTGATAAACAGGAAGAAATGGAAAATATGATCAATGAAGTAATTATTGCAAAACATAGAGATAAGGAGTAAACCTTGAAAAATAAAAACGATTAATTGTACTTACTTTTTGGTTAAAGATTTTTTTTTATGTATTTTTGTAAGTAAAAAGTGGCAACTCGGCAGATGGTTTTCTGACCATTGCTTGAGGAGTTTTGTTTATTTTAAATGCAAATAAGACGAAATACTTTTATTTTTGTTTTTATATTTTTGATCAATGTATATATTTATGTACGCTAATTTCTAAATAAAACTCTATTATTATTATTATTATATAATATATATGTAGAATCACGAAACTCTTAAAAATGGTGTAATTAGACCCCGAAACGTCGAGATTTATTATAAAAATAAAATAAATAAAAAAAATTTAGGCAAAAATATTAGGTTTTCTGTGAAGTATAAAAACATAATAAGTTTCTTCTATTCAAGAATACGAATATTCAATTCATTGCAGAATTAGATTACATTGGATTGAAAACTAGGAAACCAAAGCCTCATTACACTGCCACCTGCATTGAGGTTCTTTAGCTTATAGTACGTCCTAAAGCTTCGCCCACCTAATCAGGCCTAGCAAAGCTGAAACTGGCACGGTCATGAAGCTCGCGGCTTCGGGAAATTGCCGAATAGAATTGCCGGTGAATTTTTCACCGGTTTTACGAGAATATCTTTTTAGTAATCATTTTATGCATATAATCCCTTTCTGATTTACAAAATTGTGATTTTATCAAGCATCCTATTAACAAGAAGTTCGCCTTGAGTTAACATTTGAATAAGTATTTAATTTTTGAATGCCTGCCATTATTATTTCCAATATTACAACACTATGATAATATACTAAACACTTTTGGAACAATAGTTTTTATGATGTAACAATATTTGTTAGACAATACTAAACCAGTTAGGACGGGTGTTGATGTACTGCATGAGCATGGGCTAGTAAGAGGGAGATCCCTAGTTCTAGCCCGCCTAGAATTTTATATTCGTCAAATTTACAACTGCCAAATTTTATGTTGGTTTCAAAAATGTTATTAGTAAAGTATCTGATTCCGACACCTAATTTGGTAGTTGGACGTTAAGCCGGCTTAAAAAAAATAGGCATTACTCTGCTTTTACTTTACTATACCAGTTCTTCTTTCTTAAAGCAGGGGGGGGGGGGGGGCTTTTTTGATTGAATTTCACATGATTTTAATTTTGGTATGTATTTCTTTGTATTCCCATCATAAAAGAGTTCCTTTTTATAAACTACAAGATAACCGGAACTTAACTGATCAGATGTACAGAACGAACTAGTTAACTAAATTTGGCAGTAAAGTAAAATGTTACTTCCCACTGACGGATTTTGATCGGTTCCGATGCTAGCAGTTAAAACTAAATATCACGTGTGAACTTTCTGTAATTATCGCTTCTACATCCTCTTACTTCTACCAAGGAGGAAGTATTGAGATTGTGACAAATACTCGAAATTGAGTTTTCACAGGAAATACATAATATGTAGTTTCCTGAGTATGAAAAACAAGTCTTTAGAGAATGTACTGTGTGTTGTGTTGTGTTAAGTGCGTCTGTGTCTGTGTGTGTGTGTCAGAGAGAGAGAGAGAGAGAGAGAGAGAGTGAGCGAGGAGACGGTTTTAATAAAGTATCTATAAAACAGAATATCGCAGACATCGCGCACTTTGTATACCTTTTTAGTTGTAGCGCCGCATTGGAGATAAAGATTGGAAACTAAACACATTACCAGAAGTGCGAGTTTAGTGAAGATTTCTTCATGTTTCAGCGATTGTCTCATAAATGGCCCTAACGATTTCAAATACACAAATACCTAATACTTTTATTTTTAACATTTCCCTAAAATAATTGATTGTTTGGGGATTCTGGGAGTACAATAGCAACTTTTCTGCAAAGTACCTCAATACTAGAATGTATATTGCTCTCATTAAGATAATATTAATGTACATTAGAAGTATTCGTGGAATTTCAAATTTTAAGAAAATCCGCTAACTGAAAGTGCGATTTACTATCGCTTTATTTTAAAGTAAACAATTGACTATAGGTAATTCTGTAAAAAAGTTATGTAAAGTTCCATTTGCTATATCAGGAGCTAAAATAAATATATTATTTGCGCTTATTTTTTTTGATAATCAGATAATAATTCATTATATGCTTGGGTTGGTACAGCTTCAAGGGGCTTAAATCCATTTTAGGGCACTTTTCGGGGAGGGTGGGGTTATTTTTTTGCTCTAAAGTAATTATACAATGCTATCATTCAGACGGAAATTCATTTGTGAAAATCAGTTAACCGTATGTGCTCATTCACTGAACGGTTTTTTCAATTTTCGAAGAATTTCGTTAAATACGATACACTAACTATAAAATTTGTCAATTAAAATTTTGAGAACTGAAGTAATAGAAAGTTCTGTGAGTGTTTCACACTAGATTTGTTCACTTGTATACTTTGTGTATTGTGTTTTAGTAATGATATTATCACACCAGTTTTAAAAGAATTTACTTACAATTGTTTTGTGCTATATCAACTTATTATCAGTTTCAACATCTTTATAAAATACTTAAAATGCTTCAATATTTATGCCTGGCTGAAGAATATTCACACTTTGTCAAAGAAACGTCAAACCTGGAATAACAAAGTATTGTAGTGATATTATTTAATGTAATATTTTAAATGATTCACAGTTTAGTTTATGATATACGAAATAATTTACCTTTATATATATTATATCAGTATTGTTCAAAATGTTCTCTTTTTCTTTAATTATTATTTTATGTAACCAAAACTTCACCAACATACAGTATAGTGATATATATATACACACACACACACACACACACACAATAAATCTGGTGCATCATTACATGTTGCTCAAGTAACTGTCATTAATTAAATATGTTTTATCATCAGTTGTTACCTAAAAATAGAAATTGGTAAAAATGAATAATTATCTATTAATTAAATTAATCTGCTTTTTAGTGGAAAATCACTAATGCTCCATTTTTCGCCCGGAACCTTACTCTATCCGTAGTGACTTTATGTCCACCCTACTGCACCTCATTTCAATCCTCTAACAGAACAACCTTCTAGTCACACAATGCCCGTTGGTGACATTCATACTATACCGAAGTTTTACGAAAATCCGAAACAATTATCTCATTTCAAGTAGAAAAAAATCACTAGCCTCATAAGTACTTATAAACCACAAGTTAAGGATATTTTATAAGTCCTATCGTATATTAATTTTAAAGAAAAATCAATAGATAATGCCACGGTAGGTTGCAAGGACAATAAAAAAAAAAATTATAGTCATGAATCGTTTTACTCTAACAGGCGGCAAAAATTTTTAAATTCAGAAGACAAAGATTGTGGAATATTCAATTTCTGCGGATTTGTATGCTATTCGTTTGGAATTAATATTTTTGGGATCTTTAAAAATATTCACAATAAAGGAAACGATTTGCTCATATAGTTATGAGTAATATACGTACCTTGATGGTCCCTAAGTGAAGCCCTAATATAACTGTGTAATATTATGGAGTACTGGAGGGTAAATTAAATACTTTATTAATAATAAAGTTAATAAATAATAGAACAAAAAAAAATGAATAATAAATTATTATAATTTATGTTTTAAATTCTTCTCTAAAGGGATCGCGTGAGGTCTGTGTTTATCTGGCTTGATTAAGGGATAAAAAAAAAATAATCAGAGAATAAACATAAAAATGAAATACATATAATTAAACAAATTAGACTACAAATAAAATCTTATTCTTTAAATAATAGTAAAATAATACTAAAGCTATATTAATTTGTACAACTTACAATATCTAGTTTTTAAGCTGAAGGTTGGGCCTTAACTCTCGTACAACACAACGGCCCTGTTTGATAAATTGCCACTAAGCATGATTTCCTTCCACAAAAATTTGATCCTCACCTATTACAGGCCCTACATATATATATCATTCCTCCCTCCGTTGAAGGGTGGATCGAAGGAAATTCCCTTTATTTACCTATAGGTATTCTACCTTTCTATTGTAAGGAAAGGTACCTTCGTAACTGTTCATTTTTGTTTTTACCCAACCTTTAAAAAAACCCAGGCTTGATATTGCCCTAAGTAGCAACCATTATTAAATATATATTAACTAAGATATTTCACTTATTTCAAAAATAATTTATATTTCTTCCCAACGATCTTCACATTACTACTGGCAATTTATTTGTTTGAAAAATAATAATAGATGAAGTATGTGCTTACGATCTAATTAAATAACTGGAAATAAGAATCGGCTAATTAAATAAAAAATATTTTACTTTATTTTTCGCTCTAAGCAATTTTAACTCTTAAGCATCACAAAAGTGTGGCTACAAGGTTCGTATCAAAATTAACAGAAAAATTTAATAAGGATAAATAGAAGCAATGCCCTACCTAGTACATACAATTAAATATATTAAGATCAGAAGGTGAAATTTAAAGAAATGTGGAGAGTTTCAGGCGTCAAAAGTTTGAATATGACGGTTTTGTTATTGCAAAAAGGTGTACATTATTAAAAATGGTTCATTTTATGAATATTAATGAACTGAAAATATAGATTGCTAAAAGCGATTTCCAAATAGAATGCAATGAGAACGCGTTAATTACTTTATTAAGTATCAATAAGAAAACTAAAAATCATTTTACTGCAATATTACAACTCAACTCACTCTCATTGCAAGGAAACATACTACACTTTTCCTTCTTACTGCTATTCCTAAATATTTAATATCTCTTACCACTTTCTGTTTAATACCTCTGCTATCGAAACTAGACATTCGTTGCTCTGAGTTTTCTCTCCAGACTCAGTAGACTCCAAGAGGTTCCAGGGCTAAACAAGAACGTAAACAATCGAATGTACTTAATAAAAAGGATCACTTTACGAGAAAGTTCCAACTCCTTGGTTTTAGATAATGATCACCTAATAATTATAATAACCAAAAATTAGATCAAACAGCAGTTCTAAATTACAACAAATGTCCTTGTTCATCGGTAACATTTAAATTTAATTCGGATATCTTTATATTCAAGGAGACCATCAATCCCTTTCATACTTCCCTTGAACTATTATAACCTTCCTCTTCAAAAACTCAAAGCAATGGGCACACGACCTTTTCAGCTTAAAATAGCTCTCCAATGGAAATAAAATTAATATAATTCTTTGTCTATGATTAAGCGAGAGAGGTTAATATTATACCCCCATTATTACTGTGGTAATTATTTACAAGCCGGGCCCCAAGATGGCTGACCACTAACTAGACTAACCTGCTCACTCCCACTCTTCTACCACAATAACCATGAAATCCATGACATCGAGAGTATCGATATTTAACAATTCCCCGTACAGCTACTGAAACTAGTCAAATAATTTATTCAATCTTTCTTGCAACAGTTTCCACACTACCCTGAGGTGTGTTGCTTGGTGCGTATCGCTTTTTATTTAGGCGAGCGATCACCAGGATAAATGAGCTTCTATGTAATAATTAACATTTTTTAAACAAGTACAAATTATGAATTAAAATTTGAATCTAATTCGGTTATTAACTCATTTATCCTATTTAAACCAGGATAAATGAGCTTCTATTCAGTCATTCCAATTTGGCAACAATGAGAAATTCCGGAACTTATTAATAAAGGTACATTATTTTGCCTCTTCAAAATTTAAATATTTCTCCTTTTTGGTTTTTTATTTACTAACTAATTTTTCCTAGTCCTATTATAACACCTTAATCTGATACAAATTTATAAACATAACACAACATAATAGAATTGAAATATTGAAAAGTAAAAAATATAATTCTTTGAAATTGCAAGTTAATAACTATTAATCAAATAACATGCGTAACAGTGACAAGCAAAAACAGTAAGAAAACTTTAAACTATTTAAACAGAATACAGGGAAAATTCATTTAAGGGCACTTTTAGGAGAAGGGTAGGGTTACAGCTTCCTCTAAAGTGGTATCATACTTGATTATACAACTCTATCATCCAAATGAAATTAATTAGAAATAAATAAATGGCCAAAATTCCGAATTTGAAGGAAATCAGTAAACCGGAAGTGCGCTTTTACTGAATATTTTTTTTCAGTTTTCGACAATGCACAAACTATAAAATTTGTCAATTATAATGCTGAGAACTGGAGTAAGAGAAACAGAAGAAATGTTTTTTACGTAGCGTAGGCCTGTGTTGTATAGGCAAGTTAGCATTAAAGGATGAGATCGTGTCCTGGGCGAATACTGTCAGATAGATATCCAGGGGTGTTGTTGGTTAGTAAGTTGACTTTTACCTCTCATGTAAAAAATAGATCAATCGAGGCAAGTTAGCAACACGTATGCAGTTTCATCTACTCTGTAGGGAGTCCAAATTGTCACCTAGCATTAAGGTCACATTGTATAAGGTAGTTGTTAGGCCAATGCTACTTTATGCCCCTTCATCATGGAGCATGACATGCTCAACCAATGTAGCCTCTTTGCAAATTATACAGATTATATACCTGCGACTGGCCACGGATTCCCCTCGCTATACACGAATTTCGGAGCTTGACATGCTCAACCAATGTAGCCTCTTAAGAAATTATACAGAATAGTAATATAAAAATGTCTTGAAAGTTTAGGGTTTTCACATGTATTTCCCCTTTAATTAATAAGAATCAATTTTTATAAAAATTATTTTTTAATTTTACTTCATGTTTAGAGGTTATAGTTAAGTACTGAAACTCCCCGACAAAATGGTGCTGGTGCAAGTGCTCCAAGTGCGACTATAGACCAAGAAATCCGCAAGACACACTCGGGAGTTGCGCCCACGGCATCTTTGGAAGTCTTTCTCCTTGAGGAGACTGTAAAACTCTCTGCTCTTGCTGGTGCCAAAGTACCGACTCTCTCTTCTTGTTCTCACTGCCATGCCGGTGTGTGGGTCCGCCACCGGTAGCACCTCCACGTGGTAAGTCGTAAACCAGCCTGCGCTTTGGAGCGGTATGTCCACCAGGACAGTGATGGTGTCTCCGCTGGCGAAGGCGTTGGCAGTGGCCGTCCGTTAATAAGGGTAAACATCTGTCGCCCCTGAGCCGGAGATCAGCCCCAACCCAGAGGGCAATGAATCCTTTACACGCTTCAGAAACTCGCACAGCTCTCGTGAGCCGGAATTCAGAGCTAAACCCCTTTCCCATGGTCGACTCTAAGGCCGCATGTACTCGTGTCACCTGAACTAAGGACCTTATTGTGATCGACTCCCAGTTCCTTAGCGCCGTGGAATAGCCTATGTACGCCTGCTAGTGTAGCGTTGGTAACCTGAGACGCGAGGTTGGAGAGACCACGTCGCACCTTGGCGTATTCATCCTTGAGGGTTCCCGCTAGCTGGACTAATTTCCGGTGGTTGGCCTCCACCTGTCGTCTCAGCTTCCGTGTGACCGTCAGGTGCACCTCCTAGAGATGGATAAGATCCCCCGACCAACTACTTAGTTCTTCGAGATGACCGTCGAGGCGTTAAAGTTCCTCGACATCCGCGGTACCAAAGAGGAATTTCAAGGTACGTTCCCCTAGGTTCATTAGGCCCCGTTTGGTCATGCACCAAGACGACAGATTTGCCAGGGCGGGGCTGATTTCCAAGAGCTCCTTTTCCATTTCCAGGCGATTTCCTAGTTGCTCCCTCGGCAGCTCGACTAAACCCGCATCTCCATATCCATGGCCCCGGGACATCTCGCACTCTAGAACCCAGGTGTTCCACCGCAGTTCGGCAAGAAGAGAGTGGATCCTGCTTACGTTAATCTGGATGGCCACCCGCCATAGGTCTCCAGTGAGTAGGGTGTCTCCGAGATCAAGGAACACCAGTCCTCCTGCGCCGTTGGCTATGGGGTTGGCCCGTATGCTTTCAACAGATTGCTTATGCTTATTCAATATCCAGTAATTGTGGACGTTGCCGCAGCTAGTATGGCGACCTAGGTCTCGGGATTATCATGGTTGAAGGTTCCCAATCGGCGTCAGCCTCCGGCGCATCCGACCACACCCCGGTGAACTCCGCGCTCATGTCTTCCAAGCACTCATGGGGAACTTCCGGTTCGACCTCTCTCTCATCTGTGCCGCCCAGAGTTGACGCCTCGGCTATCTTTTTTCGCTTGGTAGGACTGAGGCTCCGGGGGGAAATAATCATCTCATCGCGTCCGCGTTAGGCTCCGGGCCCGAGCTATGCGGCCGCTCCAGGGTCCTTCCGTTCGGGGCTTCTTCGGCTATAGCGTCGGTTAGCTCCAGCGGTTCCACGGACACCCCTCGTCTAGCGGATTTGAGGCAGTTGATATGGATGTGATCAGCCGTTCCCCTTGGATATTCAACTGGTATCCAGTTCGGAGACGGCGCACAACCGGATAGGGGCCTTCCCAGTGCTTATAGAACTTCTTCGCCACCCCGGGTCCGTGCACGGGATTGTGAACGAACACATACTCCCCTTCCTCCAGTAGACGGCTGCGTTGCCCTGGTTAGCCAGGCGAGCTTGTTCCTCTGCGGCCCTCCTGCACCGCTCGTCCACTTCGCGGTAGACCCCCTTAAGATGGCGGCCCAGCTCCTTCAGTGTGTGGCTCCTTTTCTGCTCTCCTTGAGGTTCCACCCGGCAGTTGAAGGGGGCCGGAAGTTCCCGCCCATTGATCACCCGGTTGGGGGAATAGACCGTAGCAAAACACATGGCAGGACCCAATAGCGCGTCGCAGAGTGACGTAGTGGTGACGTGGCGGCAGCAAACAGAACACGTTGCGAAATAGCTCGATCGAGTCTGTTATTGTAAACTATAGTTGACGGAAGCATGCTGATCTGGTAAAAACCGCGTAGTTAACACATTTGTACATTGTCTGATTTCCTTTATGTAACAAGTTCTACTGACCTCGGCTACATATTATGTGACCATCGAGTATTTATCGTATTGTATCTTTATCTTTCTTTATGTCTTATTAAATATTACATTTTTATATTTATTAACGTATTATATTTATCTTGCTCCAAGCTAAAGTTCGTGGGTTTAAAGAAAGAAAAAACAAAGGAAAAATAATCATATACACATAGAATTTAACTGAACCCAAGTAGTCTAAATGGCTGCCGAGAGGCTAGCGAGCTCGAGGGGCAAGTTCGCGCGCTGTGGATAGCCAACGAGGCGTTCGCTCGTCGGGAGGAGGCGCCCCGAAAGGCCTAGTGCAGACCTGGTCTGGGGAGGCGGCAGCGGTGGAGGAATTCTTCGCCAAGTTCGAGAGAGTCGCAAAGTGCGGGAACTGGAGCACGGGGACAAGTTGATGATTTGTGAGGCTAAGCTGACCGGGGTGGCTGCGGAATATTTGGCCGATCATCCCGAACTAATGGCAGAAGGGCATTTAAACCCGCTATGGTGGCGAGATTTAGGGATTTACGCTCTCCGGATTCCTACATTTGTGAGTTGGCCAGCGCAAAACAAGGCAAGGAGGAGACCGCGCAGGCCTTTCCGACTGAATCATGGGCATCACTAGAAAAAACGATAGTTAAGGCTGAAACAGAGGCGGAGAAGGTTTGGACCAGCCGAGAGGTGCAGCGTAGGGTACTAGCGGCCTTTAAAGAGGGGGTACGCGGTGAAGCGGGCCGGTTGCTAACTTCCGCTGACAGACCTGCGGAAGGTCATACAGAGGGCGATGGCGGTGAAGCAGCGTGTTGCTAGGTAATCGGTGGCACATGCAAGTTATGCCGTGGGGCAGTGGGGTCCGCCTGCAGCTCTCCCTAAACCCCGAGTGTTTTTGAACACGGGGAAGGCGTGCTTCCGGTGCGGGCAGCCGGGGCTCTTTGCAAAGGAGTGCCGCTTCCCACCCGTTTTGGGGGGCACGAAGGGGTCTCCCGGTCCATGTTTCATTTGTGGGCATGTCATTTGGCTCGGGTGGGCCCACTAGCCTGGTACCCGAGGGATACACTATCAATTACTAACATTTTACTGCCAATGGGGGAAGGGGCACTGGAGGTTAGCGGAGTGGCATACCGGCTTCTGATTAATACCGGTTCCGAGCGACCGGAACTTCTACTAGAGTAAGAGAAAGTAAAAAGTACTTTTAGAATGCATAATAAAATAGTGGTTTCCATTCGAAAAAAGTTTGTTTCTGTAACCTGCATATCAGCAGTTTTGTTTTTTATAATATCATTAGTACTGCTCAAAAAAAAAGGGATTTAAGGTTTGAATTTTTTTTTCGATTATCAATAATTACCGAGAAAAAGAAGGGTGGACTTAGCCCGGACATGTATGTGTGTGTAAGAAGATAATGGGCCGTGTCGCATGTTTGCTAATGGAACACTGACATGATGACATGATTCTGAATGCTGAATCATGGTAGTTCAGATACAAAGCCAGTTATTCTGCCATCTTGGCTGTAGGTTGTGTGCGAAACATAATTCTCCCTTCAGGCGTGACAAAACAAAAAGCCTGCTCTTCCTGAGCATACTTTCGCCACTGGGTGCGTTAAATTTTGAAGACATCAAAGTACTTGCCCAATTAACCAATTATGAGGATTATCTCGTAAGATAAGAGATTGAAATTGACAAGGAAGAAAACTGTTGAAAAAGAGACTCTACTCATAACATGGCTGTCCCCACACATGAAAAGAAAAGAAAAAGCAAAATAAACTGTTTCTAGAAGCAATCTTACAGGATGGGTGTCTTCGGCCGGGTGAAGTGGACATGGAAAGAAAAATTATATACCATCCACTACCTACAGACAAGATGGCGGAGTAAGAGTCCCCATTCCTGGTCGTATCATGATTTTTTTCTCAGTGCCCCATTTGAATTCATTCAAGTGACATGACCCCAAAGAGGCTCACTGTAATCTGGGCCAAACATCGCATTAACCCTTAAGTGGTATCGTCAATTTCTCAACTTCAAATGGTATCGTCGGGTCAGCATTGACCAGAAACTTAATAAGCGAATTACTTTTTTTAGGTCATTGATTTAAAGGTTGGTTTGGTTTTTGTTAGAAAATTCATTTAGCAAACCAAAATGAATGCTTTATTTTTTTTGTTAAGATTAAGAGAGAGAGAGAGAGAAACACTTTAATGCAAATATTTGCAATACAAAGGGTGCTGCCCAAATAGATCGGGTTGCTAGACACACAGCATACCAATCAGTCAAAAAAGATATATAGATAAAGTTGAAAAAAAATTAAAAAATCACAAAGAAGTATTTTTTTTTAATCATTACTTTTAAGTTGCAAAAAGATGACAACAAAAAATAATATTTACTGAAAAATGCTACTTTCTTAAAATTAGATACTCATTCCAAGAATAGAATAGTCTCAAAAAGAAAAATAAAGAATTTTCTTAAATTCTGCAAGTACATAATTTAGAACTTATCGGAGCAGTTGCTGCATACAAAATTTGATGGATTTGATGGTTGCTGCAAACGTTCAGGTCACAGATACAACGTATCGCCGAATAATTTTTGTCCTTCTTCGAGGAGCACGCACATATGGTCGTTTCTTTTTACTAACTTTATTTTCTACCTTTACTAGCACTGCTTCAGGCTCAGATAGCCCAGTGAGTTTAATTTTGATTATAGTATAAGCGTTTGTCTCGAGGTAATTTCGCCTCTAGCAATCTTCTTTCCGTATGGAACCTAATTGCAGATTTACCTAAATTTATAATAAATTTTCGAGGTCCAACTTATCCCAAGATGGAGCTTTCTGCATGACAAATGACTCCAACCATATTCAAAATTTAAATGATTTCTTATTGCAATATTCCCTCCTTCTTCTTCATTAGTCGAATTTAGATGGTCACTTTCTGCAGCCAAATCTTTGCGAGCCTCGCCACTGATAACAATCTCATCGTTAAAATCACTGCCAAGTATAGTTTCCCTAATGTCACTGTCCTCATACAATAACAAACGCAGTATTTCAGTTTCAGTATATTCTTTTCCGTCCAGTAAAGCGTAAGCGCTCATATTTAAAATAAGAACATGCTCAATAATAGAAAAGTAAAATGTAGCTGGTTATATCCCAATCGCACTTGAATAATATTGCAAAATACAACAGAAAACATACACAGCAATATAAAAATATGAAAATATTAAGGAAAAAAACGTATAACTTAACTGGTATTGTCGGGTCAAATTAGATCATAAATCTATATTTTTTTTTACTTCTCCTGCTCAAGGATGACTGATTTTATGAACGATTGTAGTTGCGGTTAAAAAGGAAGAATTTTGAGGAGAGGGAATATCTACCGCCAATTCCTACAAAATGCCGCACAAAAGATGAGCGCGCCGGTCAAATTTGACCTGACGATACCAGCTGAGGGTTAAACCACTGACACATTTTATGACTCGAAATTGAGTGTTGTTTTCTAATTATTTAATTACATATCAGCAAGTGCAGCACCACCCCAATCACATTCACAACATTTATATGGCTTCTCGCCCGTATGTGTTCGCATATGGTTCCTTAAAATACACCTGAATCACATTTACTACATGGATACGTTTTCTCGCCAGTAAGCGTTCGCGTATGGTAGGTCAAACCTCCGGTTGATACAGAAGTGAAATCACAATCACTTCATTTACACGGCATATCATCTATATGTGTTCGCATATGATTCTTGAAATGTCCGGATTGTATACAGCTGAATTCACATTCATTACATTTATACGCCTCCCGCCTGTATGTGTTCGCATATGACTTTTCAAATGATGAGAGAATGTAAAACAAAAATCACATTCATTACATTTATATGGCTTCTCACCTGTATGTATTCGCATATGTCTTTTCAAATTGCCAGATTCTTTACATCTGAAATCACATTCACTACATTTATACGGCTTCTCACCTGTATGTATTCGCATATGCCTTTTAAAATTTCCGGTTTCTTTACATCTGAAATCACATTCACTACATTTATACGGTTTCTCACCTGTATGTGTTAGCATATGATTTTTCAAATGTCCAGATTGTGTAAATGTGAAATCACATTCACCACATTTATAAGGCCGCTCGCCTGTATGTGTTCGCATATGGTGCCTCAAAATTGCGGATGATATACAACTGTAATCACATTCATTGCATTTATACGGCCTCTCGCCTGTATGTGTTAGCATATGGTTCCTCAAAATGCCGGATGATATACAACTGTAATCACATTCACTGCATTTATACGGCTTTTCAAATGTATGTACTCGAAAAATATGTTTTCTCAAAGATCCAGATTGTGAAAAACTGGAATCACACTCACTACATTTATACGGCCTCTCGCCTGTATGTGTTCGCATATGACTTTTCAAATGTTGAGAGAGTGTAAAACTGAAATCACACTCACTACATTTAAATGGCTTCTCGCCTGTATGTGTTCGCATATGTCTTTTCAAATGTCCAGATTCTGCACATCTGAAATCACACTCACTACATTCATACGGCTTTTCACCTGTATGTGTTCGCATATGACTTTTCAGATTTCCAGATTTTTTACATCTGAAATTACATTCATTACATATATACGGCTTCTCGCCTGTATGTGTTCGCATATGCCTTTTCAAATGCCCAGATTCTGTACATCTGAAATCACATTCACTACATTTATACGGCTTCTCGCATGTATGTATTTGCTTATGCATTTTAATAATTCCAGACTGCTTACACCTGAAATCACGTTCAAAACATTTCTATGGCTCCTCGCCAAAGTGAGTAAGCATACGAGTTTTCAACTGACTGGCTCTACTAGCAGTGGAGTACGTACAGTATGGTTTCTCCACACCATAAGTAAGAAAATTATACTTCAAATTTCTTAACGTTCGCATTCAATGCATTTGTGGCTTTCCGCCAGAATGTATTCGTGTATGTGCATTCAGAGGTATGTACGAGACGCACTACAATTACATTCTCAACATTTATAATTCTCCCATTATACGTGTATTCAAATGCAATATTCGATACTATTTTCGTATAACTACAATAACCACTTTTGTATAACTTCACATCACTGAATATTATATAATACCTCTTCTTCGTCATTTATGACTGTCTTCACAATAGTTCAAATTCATTTTAGCTAAATTTATTAAGAAGACTTTTCTCCTTTGTGTTCTTAGTGTTTTGTATTTCGGTGCTGCCGTGTATAGCCATCAGTTTTGTAAGAATCTACATACAGTTGTTTGTGTTAAATCACATTAGTATCAGTTTCAACTTCTTTCGAAAACATTTAAAATGCTGCAATATTTATGCCTGGCTGAAGAATATTCACACTTTGCCACAGAAACGTCAAACCTGGAACAATAAATTAAAGTAGTGAATTTATTTATCTCAATATTTTAAATAATTCACTTTTAAGATTATGATATACGTATATACGTTGTACGATATACGTTTAAGTTTAGGAATTTACCTGGAATGTAATTTTAGGGACAAAATATTAATATAGTGGATAAATATAATTATTTAGGATTCTGGTTGACCCCCATCTATCTCATTTGAACAACAATTTGAAGATTAGTTAAAGACGTCTAAATTTGCATTAACAATATTTGTTCCGAGTTAATCCATAGTCCTAATTTTGATTTTAACTCTAAAGAAAACGTTTTTTCAATGGAATAATTGAAACCGTTTTTTAAAAAAAATTAAATTAATTAACAAATAATATGACAAATTATATTCCTGACAGCAACTGATTTAACAGCATATTTTAGTACACATTGAAGCTACATATTGTGAATACATATGTATAATACGTGAAGTCCTTCAACTTGCAGATAGTATGATGCCAAAATTAGTAGCTCGAGAAATTGATTTAAAAAGTATTTCGTGGTATGAGGTATGGAAAAGTATGTGTTTGCCAATGGGATTCCCACTATTTGATTTCAGTAATTATAATACATGGAGAAGTAATTTGGAATCTTTCTGTATAAACTGAACTTAAAGGAGAGAGAAAATGCGATTACTAGAGCGAGACAAGGACAATACCATTTGATGTTCGATGAGGCCAAATTAATATTTAAGGCGAAGGCAGAAATCCTTTTTTTGAACTATAATCAATTCTATCCAGAAGCAAACCATCTCTGCTCGTTATGTAATTTAATACAGAAAGAAGATATAATACACTTCGCTGGGATTTGTCCGATACTGGCTCCCTACAATCTCCAAAATTTCAATAAAAGAGTATTACCATTTGATGAAATATGTTTTGATGAAAAATTTATGAAATAGGTCAGACAAGTGGAACAAGCTTTGTAAATATTTAAAGCTACCCTTGCAGTATAGAGGAATACTCATTAAAAAATTCAATTATTAATTGTACTTTATTTTTTGGTTAAACTTTTTTTTATGTGTTGTTATAAGTAAAAAGTGGCATCTCGGCAGACGGTTTTCTTACCATGGCCTGAGAAGTTTTGTTTATTTTAAATGCAATTGAGACGAAATACTTTTACTTTTGTTGTTATTTTTTTAATACAATATAAATATTTATGTACGCTAGTTTCTAAATAAAGCTATTATTATTATCATAAAATATATATGTATGAATCATGTCAGCTTATAAAAATGGTGTAATTATATCCAATTTGAGCTTTCTGTCATTATCGCTTCTACTTCCTCGTACTTCTAGTAAGGAGGAAGTATTGCGATCGTGACAAATTCTATCTACTTAAAACAAATAAATCACCAAATTATTAAAATATAAAACTATAAAGATCTATAGGGTCTTCTCGTCCCACAAATAAATTTAAGCTTTTTAACTCAAAAATTAAATTCTCCTCATTAAGTCAAAGAAAGTTAATACCTCGTCCAACCCTTCATTCCAGCCCTCAATTAAAAGACAAATGATTATGCTACCTTAGCACAGTTAAAATACTGCGGCCATTCAATTCCTCCGAAATTGAGTTTTCACTGGAAATACATATCCACAGTTTCCTGAGTACGAAAAACAAGTCTTTAGGGAATGTACTCTGTGTGTGTGCGGGCGCGCAAAGTACTCATCAACCAGAAGTGAGACTTTAAGGTTTCACTACTAATAGTTTACTACAGACAAGATAGAAAAGTAAGGGACCCATCCAAGTCCTATCATCATTCTTTCTGGGTGCTCCATTCGAATTCATTAAAGGTGACACCACCCTGAAGAAGCTCATAGAAATATTGGCGAAAAATTCTAGCAAACAACTAAACAGTCTCATACCTGGAACTTTGTTGCGTTATTTGTTATAATTATTTAATTATATATTAGCAAATAAAGAACAACTCTATTCCCGCTCACTACATTTATATGCCTTCTCGCCGGTATGTACTCGCATATGTTCTATTAAATTTCCAAATCGTGAACAATTGAAAGCACACACACTGCGTATATACGTCATCCATTAATGAGTTCGGATATGTTGTTTCAATACTCCAGATTGAATAAAACTGAATTCATATTCACTACATTTATAAGGCAAACAACTTTTATTTGAAACATTACTCTGGGAAAATTCATTTAAGGGCACTTTTAGGAGAGAGGTGGGATTATGTTTTCTCTAAAGTATTACCATAGTTGATTATACATCATCCAAAATTAAATAAAAATAAACAGATGGCCAAACTTCCAAGTCCCAAGAAAAGTAGAAAACCGGAAGTGCGCTTTTACTGAAAAGTTTTTTCAGTTTCCGCGAATTTGATTAAATTTGGTACCAAACTAGAAAATTTGTCAATTACAATTTTGAGGTAATCATGAGGTAATAGTTCATTATACGCTTGGGTTGGTAGTAGTCCCTTACTACTGACTGTCTCTTAATATTTGTGTCAGGACAAATCTTGATAATTTGCTATTTATATCGAGTGCATAAAAAGTTATTATAAAATTAGGGAAATATTTATCAGGTTATTTATAAATGTGAAAGAGATAATATATTATCTAAAGAAAATATTATATTTCATTAAAACTTGTGATATTCAAAAATCAGATCAATCCTATGTGAAATAAAAAATCAAAATAAAATAAATACGTTTACTAAAATATCAATTAAACAGTCAATAACATTAACACATAATGCTTACTATTTAAAGTACACGATAAAAATAAGAAATCATTTTAATATTACAAAAAACATCAGTAGTTCTACCTCCAGATAAACATCGGAGTTAAATATGTTGATAAAACTGACCACATTAGTTTAGAAACGAGACCGCTTTAACTGAAGCGCTTATTTCTAATTTGGAATTAACATTATTCCGCTATTTAGGCTATACATAGTAGACGAGGTTTAATTTTTCCTTCAATCGTACCCAGACCAAAAATTATGAACATGTTGATTTTTCGTCTACAACATGGTATGGCTTAAATTTTGAGAACACCAAGTCATTGCCCTAATAAACAATAACAACCATGTCCTAAGAAAGGCGAAAGAAAATGAGAAAGGGAAAACTGCTTAAAACAGGTCACCATCTAACAGAATATGGCCGTCTTTGCGCGTGCAAAGGGAAGAAAAGCAAAATGTGAAAATGATAAACGATTTCAGTAAACTGAACAACATCAGTACATTTTACAACAGAACATCAGTAAATTTTGCAACAGATAGAAAATAAAATCAATAATTCCAAAACAGAAGCAAATCTTTTTACAAAGCGTAGGGGCCTGGGTTGTATAGCAAGTTACCATTAAAGGAAAGATCCTGTCCTGGGCGAATACTGTCAGATATCCAGCGGTGTTGGTACTTAGAAAGTTGACTATTACCTCTCCTGTAAAAGTTAGCAATACGTATGCTGTTTTCTCTACTCTGTGGGGAGTCCAAATTGTCACCTAGCACTAAGGTCATGTTGTATAAGGTAGTTGTTAGGCCAATGCTACTTTATGCGTCTCCATCATGGAGCTTGGCACGCTCAACCAATGTAGTTTCTTTGCAAATTATACAGATTAAATTCCTGCGACTGGCCACAGATTTCCCTTGCTATACACGAATTTCATATCTCCAGTTGTCCAGGAGCCACCTAACCTCACTTATACGCCTGATCCATCTGTTCCTAAAATGTCGATTTAGCTATTGTCCGATCGGGCGGCTGTTATGAGCTGGACAACCATCCATTTCGAACCACATTCTCAGCCGTGTAAAAAGTAGTTACAAAAAGCCTGGAGAGAATTTCTTACATAAAATTGAAAAAAGTTTCTCCATTAAGATTTGGTTCATAAAAGTACGGGCCGATTTATTTATTGCCAACATTTATGCTTTGTAACAACTGATGCTTTGTTACATTTATGCTTTGTAACAACTGATAATGGACAAATATTTTGGTCAGCCCACGAACGAAAATTCCACCTATTAAAAACACTTTTGATGGAGAAATTTGCCTCGTCGGTCCATAAAATACAAGATAAAAATCAGCAATATCCTCCGTTAATACACTCATATGAGCCAACAAAGTAAGTTGGCGTTCTTGATCCACTTCGTGAAACCCTTGAACAATGTGGTATCTAAATGGCTTCATTACAGTACAGGAATATTTCCCACACGACAGTTTTACTAATTCCCAGAACTCTAGCCGCATTTCGAACTGAAGTGTTATTTTCCCCTGCACATAAAGTAGTGCGTCAAGTTCAGTTTCGAAAATACGAACATTCCTACCCGATTACCTTGCCTTGGCGAATGACACAGCCAAACAAGCGGAACGTTGCAGCAATACGAGCAATAGTATTCCGGCTTGAGGTTCTTCGTTCAGGAAATCTCACCCTTGCAGCTGTGTGAGCTTGACGACGGCACTCAAAAAAAATGTCATAATAGTTTTTTCGTAAGTTGAATATGGTCGGATCATCTTGCTGGAAAGAATGGAAGTTTGAGGTAGACTGAAAGTATTTTAAAAGCAAGGCATTGTTTACAACTTATGGGTTTAACCAGTAAACCATACAGCAATTGGGTAAATATTCATCTTACATTTTTATTTTTTGCCATTTAGACAGACTATAATGCGTTAATCCATTTTTTATTACTATGCCAGCAGTAATTATTTAGTTCAAAAATTCATAACGTAGGAACTTAAAAAAAAAAAACATTTTTCAAAAACAGTTTTTCGCACAAGTAAAAGTACTTTCAGAATTCGTAATAAACATAGAAGTTCCTATTCCAAAAAAAAGATTGTTTCTGTAACCTGCAGATCAGCAGCCTCCGGACTTCTACACAAGTGAAACCACATTCACTTCATTTATACGACTTCTCGCCTATATGTGTTCCCATATGTTGCTTGAAATTTTCAGATCGTGAACAACTGAAATCACATACACTACATTTATACGGCTTTTCACCTGCATGTGTTCGCATATGGCAAGTCAATCCTCCGGATGATCCACCTCTGAAGTAACATTCACTACATTTATATGGCTTCTCACTTGTATGTATTCGCATATGTCTTATCAAATGTCCAGACTGTGTACATCTGAAATCACATTCATTACATTACTACAGCTTTTCACTTGTATGAATTCGCATATGTTTTTTCAAATCTCCAGATGCAGCACAACTAAAAACACATTCACCACATTTATACGGCTTTTCGCCTGTATGTTTTCGCATATGTCTTTTGAAATTTCCAGTAACTGTACAACTGTAATCACATTCACTACATTTATACGGCTTCTCGCCGGTATGTGTTCGCATATGTATTTTCAAATGTCCAGATACTGTACAACTGAAATCACATTCAGTACATTTATACGGATTCTCGCGTGTAGGTATTTGCTTATGCATTTTAATAATTCCAGGTTGCTTACATCTGAAATCACGTTCACTACATTTCTATGGCTCCTCGCCAGTATGAGTTAGATATGAGTTTTTAAATGACTGGCTTTACTTGCAGTGGAGTACCATTCACTACATTTGTATGGTTTCTCGCCACTATGAGTAAGCAAATTATCTTTAAATTTTACAATGTTCGCATTTAATGCATTTGTTGCTTTCCGCCAGAATGTATTTTTGTATGTGCATCGCATACACAGATGCAGTACATTCACATTTTCAACATTTATACTTCTCACCCAATATTCGTGTATTGAAATGTATTATTCGATACTACTTTCGAATAACTACTACTACCACCTTTGTATAACTTCTCATCACTGAATGGGGTATAATACCACTTCGTCGTCATTTATGACTGTCTGCACAATAAATAGATCAAGTTCGTTTTAGCAAAAGTTATTATAAATATTTTTTTCGTTTGGGATCTTAGTGTTTTGTATTTCAGTACTGATGTGTATAGCCAACAGTTTTGTAAGAATGTACTTACAGTTGTTTGTGCCACATCACCTTAGTATCAGTTTCAACTTCTTTCGAATATATTTAAAATGCTTCAGTATTTATGCTTGGCTGAAAAATATTCACACTTTGCCATAGAAACGTCAAATCTGGAACAATAAATTAAATAGTGACTATTTCCATTAATATTTTAACTAATTCATATTTAAGTTTATGAGATACGAACTAATTTACTTTTATATACATTTAAATCTGGACTGTTTATAATTTCCTGTATATAATCAATTATGATTAATTTTATATAAACCAAACTATAAAACATCATCAAATTATAATATGGTGATATATTGATTATTGATATATGTTATTTTATTTTATTTTTGTAATAAATCTCGATGTTTCGGCGTCTAATTATGACATTTTTAAGAGTGCCATGATTCATGAAAAAGCGGCAGTCACTAAAAAAATAACCATATAATTTCAATCAAATTACATCTAAATTCTTCAATTAAAAAATATAACCCAGCATATGTCATCGTAACCTTAAATATTACAGTTTAATCAATAAAAACTTGTTATTTCAAAATAATAATCATTACTTTCGTATCATTACTCTTATATAAAACTTCGATTTATACTCCAAAAAATTTGACAAATTCAAATATTGATGAGAAAAAGATTAAAAAACAAAACAAAAAAAACAACTAATTAACTGAGTTAAAAGATTTACAAATCTCTGTCTCTCTACATATGAACTAATATATTATAAACTAATGTGTATGAATAAAAAAGAAATGTATATTAAACATGTGATTGATAAAATACGAGAAACTAGAAACTCAAAACAATTTTGGAATTCCATAAAAACACTAAAAAAAATAAAAGTTTATCTGTAATGCTAATTTGGACCTTTATGATTTTAAAAGCTTTTTTGAAAAATTACATAATGTGGTTTTTGAGGTTCCTACTATGCATTATGCTGGACCTTTGGCTAATAGTCCTATTTAGTTCACTAAGGCCGAACTGCAGTCTGTTCACTAAGGCAGTCTGCAGTACTTAGAGCAAAGGATTTACAACATTGTGATTTTATCAAGCATCCCATTAACAAGAAGTTCGCCTTGAGTTAACATTTGAATAAGTATTTAATTTTTGTATGCCTGCCATTATTATTTCCAATATTATAACACTATAATAATATACTAAACACTTTTGGAACAATAGTTTTTTTTTTATGTTACAATATATGTTAGACAATACTAAGCCAGTTAGGGCGGGTGTTAATGTACTGGTTATGAGCATGGGCTAGTAAGAGGGAAATCCCTAGTTCTAGCCCGCCTAGAATTTTATATTGGTCAAATTTACAACTGCCAAATTTTATGTTGGTTTCAAAATGTTATTAGTAAAGTATTTGCTTCCGGCCCCGTCCACGACACTTAATTTGGTAGTTGGACGTTAAGCCCGTTTAATAAAATAGGCATTACTCTCCTTTTACTTTACTATACCAGTTCTTCTTTCTTAAAGCAGGGGGGGCTCTTTTGAACTGACTTTTACATGATTGTATTTTAGTATGTATTTATTTGTATTCCCATGTAAAAAGAGTACATTTTTATTAACTACAAGAAAACCGGAACTTTACTGATCAGATGTACAGAACAAACCAGTTAACTTCTACCAAGGGAGGAAGTATTGAGATTGTGACAAATACTCGAAATTGAGTTTTCACAGGAAATACATACTCTGTAGTTTCCTGAGTATGAAAAACAAGTCTTTAGAGAATGTACTGTGTGTTGTGTTAAGGGTGTCTGTGTTTGTGTGTGTGTGTGTGTGTGTGTGTGTCAGAGAGATAGAGAGTGAGTGGAGACATTTTGAATAAAGTATCTATAAAACGGAATATCGCAGACATCGCGCACTTGGTATACCTTTTTAGTTGTAGCACCGCATTGGAGATGGATTTGTTCATTTGTATACTTAGCGTTTTGTGTTTTAGTAATGATGTGGATCACATCAGTTTTGAAAGAATCTACTTACAACTGTTTTGTGCTATATCAACTTAGTATCAATTTCAACATCTTTCTAAAATATTTAAAATGCTTCAATATTTATGCCTGGCTGAAGAATATTCATATTTTGCCAAAGAAACGTCAAACCTGGAATAACAAAGTATTTTAGTGATATTATTTAATGTAATATTTTAAATAATTCATAGTTTAGTTTATGATATACGAAATAATTTACCTTTATATATATTATATCAATATTATTCAAAATGTTCTCTTTTTCTTTAATTATTATTTTATGTAACCAAAACTTCACCAACATATAGTATAGTGATATATATATGCACACAATAAATGTGGTGCATCATCACATCTTGCTCAAGTAACTGTCATCAATTAAATATGTTTTATCATAAGTTGTTACCTAAAAATAGAAACTGGTAAATAAAAATAATTATTTATTAATTAAATTAATCTGCATTTTATACACGTGTATTGTTGTTAAGGGTCCAGCCCTTACACGAAAGAAACCATTGGAAAATCACTAATGCTCCATTTTTCGCCGGAACCTTACTCTATCAGTAGTGACTTTGATGTCCACCCTGCGCCCTAATTTCAATCCTCTAACGGAACAACTTTCTAGTCACACAATGTCCGTTGGTGACATTCAAGCATTTACGGATACTATACCGAAATTTTACGAAAATACGAAACAATTATCTCATTTCAAGTAGAAAAAAATCACTAGCCGCCTCATAAATACTTATAAACCACAAGTTTAGGATATTTTAAAAGTCCTATCGTATATTAATTTTAAAGAAAAAATTAACCACGGTAGGTTGCAAGGACAATAAAAAAAAAAAATTTCTAGTCATGAATCATTTTACTCTAAACAGGAGGCTAAAAATTTTTAAATTCAATAGACAAAGATTGTGGAATATTCAATTTCTGCGGATTTGTATGCCAATCGTTTGGAATTAATATTTTATAGATCTCGTGAGGTCTGTATTTATCTGGCTTGATTAAAGGATAAAAAAAAAAAATAATCAGAGAATAAACATAAAAAAGAAATGCATATAATTAAACAAATTAGACTACAAATAAAATCCTATTCTTTAAATTACAGTCAAGCTATATTAATTTGTACAAGTTACAATTAGAGTTTTTAAGCTGAAGGTTGGGCCATATCTCTCGTATAACACTACGACCCTGTTTGATGAATTGCGCATGATTTCCTTAACCACAAAAATTTGATCCTCACCTCTTTCAGGCCCTACATATATATATCATCCCTCCCACCGTTGAAGAGTGGATCGAAGGAAATTCCTTTTATTGTGCCTACAGGTATTCTACCTTTCTATTGTACGGTAAGGTACCTTCGTAAATGTTTATTTTTGTTTTTACCTAACCTTCAAAAAACCAAGGCTTGAGATTGCCCTAAATAGCAACCATTATTAAATATATATTAACTAAGATATTTCACTTATTTAAAAATAATATATATTTCTTCCCAAAGATCTTCACAACTACTAGCAATTTATTTGTTTGAAAAATATTAATAATAGATGAAGTATGTGCTTACGATCTAATTTAATAACTGGACATTAGAACCGGCTGATTAAATAAAAATTATATTACTTTATTTTCGCTCTGAGCAGACAGACAATTTTAACTCTTACGCGTCACAAAAGTGTGGCTACAGGTTCGTATCAAAATTAACAGAAAAATCTAATAAGGATAAAAATAAGCAATGTCCTACCTAGTACATACAATTAAATATATTAAGATCAGGAACGTAAAATATAAAGAAATGTGGAGAGTTTTAGGCAGCAGATAGTTTGAATATGACGGTTTTGTTATTGCAGAAAGGTGTACATTATTAAGAATGGTTCATTTTATGAGTATTAATGAACTGAAAATATAGATTGCCAAAAGCGATTTCCAAATAGAATGAAATGAGAACGCGTTAATTACTTTCTTTAGTATCAATAAGAAAACTAAAAATCATTTTACTGCAATATTACAACTCAACTCAACTCGAGGAAACATACTACACTTTTCCTTAATACTGCTATTCCTAAGTATTTAATATCTGTTACCACTTTCTGTTTAATACCTCCGCTAACGAAACAAGTCATTCGTTGCTCTGCGTTTTCTCTCAGGACTCAGTAGTCTCCATGAGGTTCCACAGCTAAATAATAACGTAAACAATCGAGCGTACTTAATAAAAAGGATCAATTTACGAGAAAGTTCAACTCCTTGGAAGGCAGAAATAATGATCACCTAATATTTAAAATAACCAAAAAATAGATCAAACCGCAGTTCTTAATTACAACAAATGTCCTTGTTCATAAGTAACATTTAAATTTAATTCGGATATCGTACTAAACGACTATTATGTAGGTAATAACTTAACAGAGAAAAGAATTTTTACAATTAAATATCAAGAGAATACACTCAAAATTCAATATCCACGCCACATTAAGAAAAATCTTTATATTCAAGGATACCATCAATCCCTTTCATAACAAATTACGAAACATACTTCCCTTGCAACTATTATAACCTTCATCTTTAAAAACTTCAAAAGCAATGGGCGCACGGCCTTTTCAACTTAAACTAGCTCTCCAATGGAAATCAAATTAATATAATTATTTTCTATGATTAAGCGGGTGGGCTTTGTATTATACCTCCATTATTATTGTTTGAAATATTTTTACATTGAAGAAGAAACAGCTATTTTTTCTCTCATTAGTTTAAATTTGAAAAAAATTTTGTTGTTTTACCCATCTACAGTTTCTAATATATGATAAATACATGTAAACTCATAGTTCCACAAAGACATACAATATATACACGTAAATTTTTGTTCACTAATCACTTCTTTCTGCAATTAGACAAGAGCTGCCGAGTTAAGACAAGAAACTTTTTTGCAATTTTCTTGAAAAGGTTTTCTTAGCTTAGCTTAGAAAACTAAAATTCAAATCGTAGGCGCCAATTAATTGCAAAATAGAACCCAAAAAATTTCATATCAATTTTGAGAGGTTCTACAAGTTACAATACCTTTTTACAATCACCTTTTGCTTATAATATCTTACCGGCAGTTTCATAGATTTTAACATTAAGGGGCACATTGAGATTATATCTATGCTGCCACTGTAGATAAATGCTCCACAACGTTTTCTTGCCCACGGATCAAATAAGTCTACTGTAATCGTGCCAAATATTCGACATCGAGTTTTCACCGGAAATATCCGCTTTGAGGTCCCCTGAGTCCCAAAAAAAGTGGTTTTTGACAAATGGTGTGTATGTATGTGAACAGCATAGCTAGAAAGGAAAATCGCAGAAAGTTCAAGCTTGATATTCCGTTTAGGTGTCACCATGGGATCCGACAGTAGGTCAGCGGACAAAATTCCTCGACCAGAAGTACCACTTCACTGAATGATTTTTCACTTTTTTGCAATTTTCTTGAAAATGGCTCCAGCGATTTCCTTTAAACTTCAAATATCAACTACACATACAATAGTCTACAATTTTTATTTAAAAAATTTCTCCAGGAAAATGCGTTTAAGGGACCTTTAGTGGAGGGGTTGATGGGTTGTCCTCTAAACGTTCACTTTAATATACAGTTCTATTATATAAATCATATTAATTAGAAATAAATGTGCTGTTGAAATTCCGAGTTTGCAAAAATTTCTTGACCGGAAATGTATTTTCACTACCACGTATTTTACAATTTTCTGGTAATTTTTTTCCTTTCTTGCAATTTCTCAAAAATGTCTCAGATGATCTCCAGATAGTAGCTCCAACTCCAGATAAACATTGGCGTTAAACATGTTGATAAAACTGACAACATTAGTTTACAGAAATAAGACCGCTTTAAGTGAAGTAGTTATACTTAATTTGGAATTGATCTTTGAGCATTTTCATTTCACTGAAGTTTATGGCAAATAAATGTTGGATTACCATTACTCCGCTATTTAGGCAGTAGATAGTAGACGAGGCATATTTTTTCCTTTAATCGTAACCAAATCAAAAATTATGAACATGTTGATTTTTCGTCTACTACATGGTACGCGTTAAATTTTGATGACACCAAGTCATTGCCCAAATAAACAATCATTACCAAGTACAATGAAAGGTGGGCGAAAATAATAAAAGGAAAACTGTTTAAAATAGGACATCATCTAAGCAGAACAAGGCCGCCTTTGTTTATGTTAAGGAAGAAAAAGCAAAATGAAAAATTTCAACAATTTTTGAGAGCAAAACAAGGCTAAAATTTTGGCAGGAGGGCTGCCGCGTTGGAGGCAGCTATGGGCATGGAACGAAAAACTAAGCACCGTCACTCTACAGACAAGAGAGCAGAGTAAGGTCCACGTCCTATTCGTTTCTTTCTGAGTGTCCATTCAAATTCACACAAGGTGACCCGTCCCTGAAGATGTTCATTGTAATATGGACGAATAATCGCATTACAGCAAACAGTTGACGCGGTTTCACACCGAATGAGTTGAGGAAGTTGAGTACTGTTTTGTGCTTATCCAATTACATATTAGCAAAAACAGTACAACTGTATTCCCACTCACAAAATTTACAAGGATTTTTACCTGTATTTGTTCGCATATGCGTTTTCAAACCTCCAGACTGTATAGAACTGAACTGGTACACGCCCTCTCGCCTGTATGTGTTCGCATATGGTAGGCCAGTCCTCCGGATGATACATAGCTGAAATCACAATCACGTTACTTCGGAGACCAGCTGCTACAGCTGGTACGCAACCGGATAGGGGACTTCCATGACTTATAGAAGTTTTTTTGCCATCCTGGGTCCGGGCACCGGATTGTGAACGAACACATACTCCCCTTCCTCTAGGAGACGGCTGCGTCTGCCCTGGTTAGCCTGGCGTGCTTGATCTTCTGCGGCCCTCCTGCTCCGCTCGTACACTTCGCGGTAGACCCGCTCAAGATGGCGGCCCAGCTCCTCCAGAGTCCTTGAGGTTCCAACTGGCATTTGAAGGGGGCCGGAAGTTCCCGCCCATTGATCAACCGGTTGGGGGAATAGCCCATAGCAGAGTGAGGGGTCTTCTACAATTGGTAGGTAGAACGTGGTGTTGCAACAATACACACGGCAGGACCAAACAACGCGTGGCAGAGTGACGTAGTGGTGACATGGCGGCAGCAAACAGAACACGTTGCGAAATAGATCGAGTCTGTTATTGTAAGCAATAGTTGACGGAAGCGTGCTGGCTGACCTGGTAAAAACCGCATAGTTAACACATTTGTACATTGTCTGATTTCCTTTATATAACAAGGACTACTGACCTAGGCTACATATTATGTGACCATGGAGTATTTATCGTATTGTATCTTTATCCTTCTTTATGTCTTATTAAATATTATATCTTTATATTTATTAACGTATTATATTTATCTTGCTCCAAGCTAAAGTTCGTGTGTTTAAAGAGAAAAAACAAAAGGGAAAATAATCATATACACATAGGATTTAACTGAACCTAAGTCGTTTAAATGGCTGCCGAGAGGCTAGCGGAGCTCGAGGGGCAAGTTCGCGAGCTGTGGATAGCCAACGAGCCGCGTTCGCTCGTCGGGAGGAGGCGCCCCGAAAGGCCTAGTGCGGACCTGTTCTGGGGAGGCGGCAGCGGTGGAGGAGTTCTTCGCCAAGTTCGAGAGAGTTGCAAAGTGCGGGAACTGGAGCACGGCGGACAAGTTGATGATTTGTGAGGCTAAGCTGACCGGGATTGCTGCGGAATATTTGGCCGGTCATCCCGAACTAATGGCAGAAGGGGCCACCTTCGAGTCATTTAAACCCGCTATGGTGGCGAGATTTAGGGATTTACGCTCTCCGGATTCCTACACTTGTGAGCTGGCCAGCGCAAAACTAGACAAGGAGGAGACTGCGCAGGCCTTTCCGACCGAATCATGGGCATCACTAGAAAAAACGATGGTTAAGGCTGAAACAGAGGCGGAGAAAGTTTGAACCAGCCAAGAGGTGCAGCGTAGGGTACTAGCGGCCTTTAAAGAGGGGGTACGCGGTGAAGCGGGCCGACTGCTAATGTATCTTCCGCTAACAGACCTGCGGGAGGCCGTACAGCGGTGAAGCAGCGTGTCGCTAGGGAACCGGTGGCCCATGTAAGTTATGTCGTGGGGCAGTGGGGTCCGCCTGCAGCCCTCCCGAAAACCCGAGTGTCTTTGACCGCGGGGAAGGCGTGCTTCCGGTGCGGGCAGCCGGGGCTCCTTGCAAACGAGTGCTGCTTCCCGCTCGTTTTGGGGGGCGTGAATAATGCCCTACCCCGGAACCGGGCTCCCGGTTCAATATGGGCTCATTGTAATATGGGCGAAAAATCGCATTACTGCAAACAGCTGACTCGGTCGCCCACCGAGTGAGTTGAGGAACTTGAATGTTGTTTTGTAATTATTTAATTATATATTAGCAAATATTCGCACTCTTCTAAATTTATATGGGTTTTCACATATATGAGTTCGCATATTTTGTTTACGGATTCAGACCGCCTCGTAGTTTGCTAGAAAGCGACGTTTCACCCATGTTGGAATGAGCGTCTTTAGGGTCGTAGAAATGTCTAATATATTTCAACTTCTTTCTCGTGAAGAGGAAGACGATTTGTCTAATATATTATCGATAGTATCTCAAATTCCTACAAGAATTGAGAAGAAAAGTCAACTAAAACTTTAACTACCGCCTATTGTGATGTATGCACAATTTAAAATTTTTAGCTAGCCACAGAACGCAATAATACCTAAACTACCAACCTGGGTGAAATAGAGATCAAATCTAAGAGAAATCGTATACTAGTGTATACATAGAATATAACTGTTTTTGAGTTAGATTATCTAAGCATGGCAGAAATACAATACCATACCTACACTTCCAATAGTGAAGTAGGTCATAAATTAATAGTACATTTGCCTTCAGCTGAAGAAATTAAAAACGGATTAAGTGTGCAAGGCGTTGAACTGTCAAAACAAAATAATTTCACCGTAAAGAAGGCGTTAACAAAATATCCTTGTCGGTGTATGCGGTAACTTTCAAAAAAGGAACGTTCTTTAAAGAAATTTATAACATCAGAGCAATTGCTTACTGTCGAGTACAATGACAAAAATATAAAAGCAGAAATTCAATTACAAGGTGTTTTCGATGCCAAAGATATGGTCATATAGCAATAAACTGTAATAAACAACTAAAATGTGGTCGATCTCGTTTGGTTGAACCCTAAGAAAAAAATGTATGGCGAATTTTTCAATGAAGTCACTTGTTGGTGGACAAGTGGAGATGTGAAATTCGGGTATAGCGAGGGGAATCTGTGGCCAGTCGCAGGAATTTATTCTGTACAATTTGTAAAGAGGCTATATTGGTTGAGCATGTCATGCTCCATGAGGGGAGAGGCATAAAGTAGCATTGGCTTAACAACTACCTTATACAAAATGACCTTAATGCCAGGTGACAAATTAAACTCCCTACAGAATAGAGGAAACAGCATACGTATTGCTAACTTGCCTCGATTGACTTGTATCTTTTACATGAGAGGTAAAAGTCAAGTTTCTATCCAGCAATACCACCAGATATCTGATAGTATTCGCCAAGAACACGATCTCATTCTTTAATGTTAACTTGCCTAAACAATACAGGCCTGCGCTTTCTAAAAAGAATTATTTCTATTTTGCAATTATTAATTTTTATTTCCACTTGTTGCAAAATGTACTAATTTCCCTAAAGCTTTATTTAACCGATTGACTATTGCATCTAGTCTCCAGGAGAGGTGTAGGTAGTAATATCGTCGGCATATAAAGCTAACTTTACCTGTCGCTGAAGATAGATATTGAAGATATTGTAGATATTGGTAGTGGAGATAAGAAATAGTGCCGGTATAATTATTGAACCTCAGAACTCCAGAAGAAGCACATAAGGGCTTGGATAAGTTAGAATTGAAGGAAGTACAGAATTTCCTTTGATATAAATAAGAATGTACTGATTTAATTAAATATTTTGGAAAATTATATTCCAGTAGCCTGTAGACAATGCCTGTTTGCCAAACAGTATCGAATGCCTTTTGGATGTACATCTGAACCATTCCTGCGTCTAAAGATCGTTAAATGCCTCGGTAACTTCGTCCACAATTGTGGCTAGTTGAGCAGTTGCGGATAGGCCTGACCTGAAATCAAACTGTTCATCTTTGACGATCAGTTTTTCATTCAAATGATTCTCATGAGTAGGATTTTTTCAAAAATATTACTAATTGTGCTGAGCAAAGTAATCGGTCGTAAATTATTTGGCTCTTTCGGTGATTTATTTGGATTTAAAGAAGAATTATCTTTAAACTTCTCCATTGGTTAGGAAAGCATCCAAAAACAACACATCTGTTAAAAAAAATTGGTGAGAAACACAATGGCTTTACGAGGGAGATTTTTAAGAAGAATATTATGTATATTATTTAAACCTAGTTAATTTTTGTTTTTTCTGGTTTTTGATAACTTCAGTTATTTCTTTTGGCGAAGTTAGACTACATTCTGAGGGAGAAGAATGGCAGTTCCGCAAGAAAAAATTTACTTGGCGTTCTATTTTCATTCTATGACTTGGGAAACCCATATCAACCCTGGAACACTCTCCACGAAGTTTGCCATAATATTCACTTTATCTTCATCAGAAAATAGCTGCATGTAGATTAGAGGGGAGATAGATTATAGGGGAACTAGATACAGTACTGGTACACGGAGTTTTAAAATACTTCACATCCTTCCACAGTGAATTATTAGTAGGGTCCAAGTTAAAAATATAATATCTTCATTTACCGTTACACCAGGCTTGAACTTTCTATTTAATTATTTGCAACTTTCTATTTAATTATGGTTGCAATCGATTCAGTAGTAATTTGAATGAGTATGATCTATATTTTTGGTATAAATGTCTGATTTTATTTCTAAAACGTATGAATATTTTGATGTTGCAGGGAAGGCTTAAGCTAGAAGCGGTTTACTATGAAGATTAATAATGTTATTGAGTATATCTCTATACGCTCAATGTTATTGAGTATATCAGCTATATTCTGAGATTTTTAGTTCTTCAAAAATTATCCAAGCAAGGCAGAGAGATACAATGCCATACCTGCACTCCCATTAGTGAAGTAGGTCATAAATTAATAGTAAATTTGCCTTCAGAGGTTGTAACTGAAGAAATTAAAGATGGATTAAGTGTGCAAGGTGTTGAAGCTCTCAAAATAGAACAATTTCACCGTAATGAAGGCGCTAACAAAATACCTTTGTCGGTAAATGGTGTAACTTTAAAAAAAAAAACCTTACAAGGAGATTTCGATGACAATGTTATGGTCATATGGCAATAAACTGTAATAAACAACTAAAATGTGAGAAATGTGCAGAAAATCACTCTCTCAACAAATGCCGCTATCAAAGTAATGAAGAAATAGGTGTTCAAACTGCCAGGTCGCATAGGTCTTCAAACGATCAATGTCCGACAAAGTAAATGAATTAACTTTTACACTATCTAATATGAATAGTATGTGCCTTCTGTTAAACTAAGCTTGATCCAACAAAAAAAATTTAAAATTAATGGATATACAATATTTTGAAAATATTATGGGGTATACATTAATTTGAAACTCAAGAGGGGGCGGAAAAGGCGATTGCTGTTCGGCGTAATGTTAAGCTTGCCTTACCTGAGCTTCCCCAACTTAAACCTCTTGAGCAGTCGGAATTGAGATGTTTTTCTCTGCTGTGTCTGTGCTTTTTGTTTCGTGTTATAAACCTCCAAATAAAAGGTAGCATGCTAATGATATATTACTTTTTCTAACATTACGCAAGAGAGTTGTATTACTAGGCGATTTTAATGCTAGAAATGAGCCTGGAACTCTACAAGTAAAACAATACTGCGGGTGAGCGGCTGTTAGATTTTTCACAGAACCAGTTTTATTTTGACTACTCCTCAATTGCCTACTTTATGCATCGATAACTTATCAACTTAGCATTATAGATATTTCCTTAATTGAAGGAACTTCCCAACAGCTATTAGCCATTCTAATTTATCCAGCAACCATAACCCGGTTACATTTAAATTATTTTTAGCTCCCAGTAATATTCAATATAGCATCATATTTGATTTTAAAAATGCTAACTGGCGAGCGTATAGAGATATACTCAATAACATTATTAATCTTCATAGTAAACTGCTTCTAGCTTAAGCCTTCCCTGCAGCATCAAAATATTCATACGTTTTAGAAATAAAATCAGACATTTATACCAAAAATATAGATCATACTCATTCAAATTACTACTGAATCGATTGCAACCAATAATTAAAAAGAAAGTTCAAGCCTGGTGTAACGGTAAATGAAGATATTATATTTTTAACTTGGACCCTACTAATAATTCACTGTGGAAGGATGTAAAGTATTTTAAAACTCCGTGTACCAGTACTGTATCTAGTTCCCCTATAATCTATCTCCCCTCTAATCTACATGCAGCTATTTTCTGATGAAGATAAAGTGAATATTATGGCAAACTTCGTGGAGAGTGTTCCAGGGTTGATATGGGTTTCCCAAGTCATAGAATTAAAATAGAACGCCATGTAAATTTTTTCTTGCGGAACTGCCATTACTCTCCCTCAGTTTGTAGCCCAACTTCGCCAAAAGAAATAACTGAAGTTATCAAAAACCAGAAAAAATAAAAATTAACTAGGCTTAAATAATATACATAATATTCTTCTTAAAAATCTCCCTCTTAAAGCCATTGTGTTTCTCATCAATTTTTTTTTCAGGTGTCTTGTTTTTGAATGCTTTCCTAACCAATGGAGAAGTTTAAAGATAATTCTTCTATTAAAGCCAAATAAACCACCGAAACAGCCAAATAATTTACGACCGATTACTTTGCTCATCACAATTAGTAAGATTTTTGAAAAATCCTACTCATGAGAATCATTTGAATGAAAAACTGATCGTCAAAGATGAACAGTTTGATTTCAGGTCAGGCCTATCCGCAACTGCTCAACTAGCACAATTGTGGACGAAGTTACCGAGGCATTTAACAATCTTTAGACGCAGGAATGGTTCAGATGTACATCCAAAAGGCATTCGATACTGTTTGGCAAACAGGCATTGTCTACAGGCTACTGGAATATAATTTTCCAAAATATTTAATTAAATCAGTACATTCTTATTTATATCAAAGGAAATTCTGTACTTCCTTCAATTCTAACTTATCCAAGCCCTTATGTGCTTCTTCTGGAGTTCTGAGGTTCAATAATTATACCGGCACTATTTCTTATCTCCACTACCAATATCTACAATATCTTCAATATCTATCTTCAGCGACAGGTAAAGTTAGCTTTATATGCCGACGATATTACTACCTACACCTCTCCTGGAGACTAGATGCAATAGTCAATCGGTTAAATAAAGCTTTAGGGAAATTAGTACATTTTGCAACAAGTGGAAATAAAAATTAATAATTGCAAAATAGAAATAATTCTTTTTAGAAAGCGCAGGCCTGTATTGTTTAGGCAAGTTAACATTAAAGAATGAGATCGTGTTCTTGGCGAATACTATCAGATATCTGGTGGTATTGCTGGATAGAAACTTGACTTTTACCTCTCATGTAAAAGATACAAGTCAATCGAGGCAAGTTAGCAATACGTATGCTGTTTCCTCTATTCTGTAGGGAGTTTAATTTGTCACCTGGCATTAAGGTCATTTTGTATAAGGTAGTTGTTAAGCCAATGCTACTTTATGCCTCTCCCCTCATGGAGCATGACATGCTCAACCAATATAGCCTCTTTACAAATTGTACAGAATAAATTCCTGCGACTGGCCACAGATTCCCCTCGCTATACCCGAATTTCACATCTCCACTTGTCCACCAACAAGTGACTTCATTGAAAGACTTCATCTTCCACCTCGTGAAAGACTTCATTGAAAAATTCGCCATACATTTTTTTCTTAGGGTTCAACCAAACGAGATCGACCTCTGCAGAGGTATCCGAGTCTATAACGTGGGAGGTGTTTACAGACACACGAGAGTGAAGCACACTCTATTATAAAAATGTCTTGCAAGTTTAGGGTTTCTACATGTATTTCTTCTTTAATTAATCAGAAGAAATTTTAATAAAAATTATTTTTAAATTTTCTTCATGTTGGAGGTTATAGTTAAGTTACTGAAAGTCCATGTACATAAAATGTATTAATGTACAGGGTGTCCGAGCTAAGTTGTCCACCCCTTTTTCTCGGTAATTATTGATGAATGCTTTTCTCAGAAAATAATTTCAAATCATAACTCCCTTTCTGAGCATTATCTGATTCAAACTGAGCTGCTGATATACAGAAACAAAATTTTTTTCATCAAATGGGAACCACTATTTTTTTATTATGAATTCTAAAAGTACTTTATTTTGAGAGAAAAATTGTTTTTGATGTATGCAAGATTGCAATTAAGGGCAAGTAGTTGTGGTTCGGGGGTGAGCAGTTCCTTGAATCTTTCCTCAACGCTGTCTTATATTGCGCGAAGGTAATTTCCTTCAAAATGAATGAAGTTCTGTTAGCCCCATTTCCCTCTTGGGCGGAACCGAGGAATCAAATCAGGTTTCACCGTTGTCCTGAACCGTTGGCGTGCTTCCAGGCGCTGGCGTAGGTCTTCCACTTCCTGTTCGTGCTGCGCGTAAGTTTAATTAGCCCTCCAGAGGGCCTCCAGCTGTTTTTTCAAGTTCTCCTCTTGTGTAGGCATTGTATCCTACTTCTGACACCAGTTGATAAGTAGACAAGATGGGAGTAGGGAGGAGCGAGAAGGAGGTGTTCGGGGAGGTAGATGTGCCAGTAATCAGAACTCTACCTGGGTACAAACTATATTCTAATTGAAAAAACATGATCAACAATACACATACAGAGAAATACTTGATATATATTGTAAAAAAAAAAAACTAAAATTTACCCGACTCCAGTGACACCACTCCTACTATCTAACCCTAGTAGTCCTAGCTTTTAACAGAATTCCATTAAGTCTAATATTTCTTATAAAATACAACCCTTCCCTTAACACACTACTAATATCCTAATTATACGCAAGAGCTAATAAATTACTCATTACGCTACCTTAAGACTACAATACCTACATTTCTAATATTTTGACATTTCCAATGCCCAATACCCTAAATCAAACAAAACATTGAAACCCTAAAAGAATAAAACAAAGGCAACCCCAACTCAAGCTACGGGGAGAAATGGTGGCATAGTTATATAGATGTTTTCTTTAGCTTGCGCACCCAAGGACCCGTGGCATTGAGTGGCCACGCCCCATCAGAAAGAAGTATAAGTACATACAGATGGCCAGGTAACACTACTGCATGCTGCAAAAATGGAACTCTAATCTGATTTTAATTTCACTGGCCAGTCGGTAGCTTAATACTTACTCACTGGCTCAAATATTATTAATTTTCTGTACTGCTGATGCAGCACTTTCAATTTCATAACCATTGCCACCGTTTGCCGTATACGCTGACCCACTTTCACTTTTTAGTATTTAATATTACTGTTTAAATTTTAACTCCTTTACACCTTACACTCGGCCTTCCCCCTGGGGAAAAAAGAGGTGGCTAACCTCTTTTTCCATCCAGAAGAGTCCCACAGATCGGCTTCTCTGGATCACTGCGAGCCGCTGTCCATCCGCGGGGCTAGTTAAGGGTAACGCACCATAAAATCAGCTTGCGATCCCCCGGCTGTCATTGGTTTTTGGATCCTCTCCCCGTCTCGGTGAATACCAATAGCACATGAAAGGCAGGATGGTCAGCACACATGCCGCTCCACTTCCTACCCCAGTCGCCGTAATCATATGGGCCCTAGTCTCTCGTAGACGTCGGATGATTGCTAGAAGGGCTGCTAACTGTCTCATCCGCTCCTGAATCACCCACTTGGGCCTCTCCGTCCAGGCTCAGAAGTTTTACCGCCTCCGGAATTCTCACTGGCGTTTCTGGCTCTTGCGGCGTCTCTTCCAGCAAAGGTACGATGCCAGCCGCCATCACCCATTTATGGAGCTCGATCTTCACCTCATGCCGGCTATTCGGTAAGAGCACATAGTCTTTGGTTCCATGGGTACAGCCTCTTCCAGTCTTGAGGTTTCCAAAGCCCGATATCTCGACTCGTGTGACCTCAATTGGGTTTCTGCCTACTCTCTACACTGGGAAGTTAGTTCGACGGGTTTGGGCACGCTTTCCATCTAGTCCTCCCGGGTGGAGTCCCAAATCCAAACTGGCCTGAACTCATTGCCTATCACAATCCATTGCCAATGCGGGATCATATGGGCCCTAGTCTCTCGTAGTCGTCGGATGATTGCTAGAAGGGCTGCTAACTCTGTCTCATCCGCTCCTGAATCACCCACTTGGGCCTCTCCTTCCAGGTTCAGAATTTTTACCGTCTCCCGAATTCTCGCTGGCGTTTCTGGCTCTAGCGGCGTCTCTTCCAGCAAAGGTACGATGTCAGGCGGCATCACCCATTTATGGAGCTCGATCTTCACCTCACGCCGGCTATTCGGTAGGACACATAGTCTTTGGTTCCATAGGTACAGCCTCTTCCAGTCTTGAGGTTTCCAAAGCCCGATATCTCGACTCGTGTGACCTCAACTGGGTTTCTGCCTACTCTCCACTGGGAAGTTAGTTCGACGGGTTTGGGCACGCTATACATCCAGTCCTCCCGGGTGGAGTCCCAAATCCAAACTGGCCTGAACTCGTTGCCTATCACAATCCATTGGCAGTGCGGGAAGGCCTCCCTGTACTTTCCTTCAAATATTAGCCCATCACACGTGGGATAGTGCCGGTTGAATACCAGGAACCGTACTGGGCCGATTCGAAATTCCCCAACATTCTTCCAGATGCGGTCGTTTCATAAAACTCTCGGTCCTACTCACCAGCAGATAGTCGCCTCTGGTGATAATAGCAGAGTTAACTTCTTCATCGGTTCCACTACAGGCCTGCCGATAGAGCTCCATCTGATGTCCTCTAGCAGCTAACGGTAAATCAATGAAGATGTGGATGCTGTCACGACTAGACGGGGCCAGTTCTTTAGGCTACCTCATAATAATGGTATACTGCGTAGCCCCAATCCCGCCGCCACTCTCTTAAGGATCTCGATAAGGTCACGAGGCGGAAGAAACGTACTCACGAGTTTCTCTCCCGAAAATTGCTCCATACCTCGTAAATCGCCCTCAGGATACTCTGAGCTCGTGAGGTTGCCGTCTCCAATTCACTTAGAGTTTATGAAAAGGGAAAGAAGGTAGGGCAGATGGAAAGTGGTGTTGTATGGTCAGATGTTCTTGATTGACATGGAGCTCTACCCCGACTTGATTATGCATTCTCTGGATGGTGGCTTGGGCATCCTTCAGGTCGTCCGCGTCCGGCACACCAAACAGAAATTTGAGCACTTTTCCCCCCACATCTACCAAGCCTCTCCTACGATCGTGATAGGGCAGCAGGTCGGAGAGTCTTCTCCTTTCGTCTATCAACTCGTTGGTTAGCTCCTCTACCCGCCCAGCCTCATCCAGCAAGACGCTTAGTTCGTTTGTCTGCTTGGCCCGTAGTTTTAATTGGCCTCTGGCGCTTTCTGCGTGGCTACGCAGGTCGGCGAGCTCGGATTCTATCTTTGTGATGTTGATCACTGTTACTCACACTGTTGATCACTGTTCCATCGATCCCCTGATAGTATGACGTCGATTTGTTTGTAAAACATGAATCCCATTCGCTCCTCCCCTCCGGTAGTGGTCAACAGAAGGGACCCTGGAACAAACATGCCTTTTATTCTTCATCTCTCCGCTACTCCTAAGGGACCTTGCTCCCCAGGCTCCGGGAGAGAGGATGTAAGTGGAATGGTGAACAGAATCCTCTACGTCTGAGCTGGGGCACCAGGTGACCGTCTCCTCCTCTTAAAACGGTAGTAGTTCCTTTCAAGAAATCGGGGAGAGTCAAAAATTTAAAAACGCTATATTACAGTAATGAACCTATTCAGTTTAAACAGAATTTTAAATATTTGGACGTACGTTCTCTTCTAGTGGAAAATTTAGGTTAGCAGCAAATTATTTTTCTTCTAAAAGCCAAATAGCTATCCCCCAAGTTTTAAATATTCTTTGTAAATATAAATTTTACATATGGTCCGCAAAGTTGCTATTTTACAGTTTAATAAAGTCAACCTTATTGTACTGCTCGGAAATTTGGGCACTCTAGTATGAAGATATTGTTGAAAATGTTCAAATAAAATTCTTTAAATTGCTCGTACATTCTTTAAGTTTGCCCGTACATACTCCTGACGTGTATGTGAGATTAGAGTCCTGTCAGCTTCCTCTGAAATGTTCAACATTCAAAAGAATATTAAAATTGTGGTATAAGCTATTAGTCATACCTTCGGATTCTCTTCCAAGAGTATGTTTTTTAAGGCTATTGGAATTAATGGAAACTCAAAAACTCCCTTTCAATTGGGCGGTTAAGCTGCACCAGATGCTAATTGAGATTGGTCCTCAAGATATATGGCAGCTGCAAGATCCAGAAATCCTGAATAGTAATTTGAAAAACCTATAAGGGAAGTATAATAACTGTAAGTGTAATGATATAAATAAAGCACTAATTTCTTTTTATAATATCCATTTTAGAAATGTATTACCTTCCCTCTCCATTCAGCAGTCTTATCATAATTTAAATATAAATTTTGTTAAGTTAAAAATTTTAGCACAAATACGCTTTATTCGAGCCCGATAAAGAGTGCACATTATGTAAATTGAAAGAACCAAATAGTTTGGAACACTTCTTTCTAAATTGTTCATTGTTTAGCTCTATCCGCCAGAAATGGCTAAGTAAATATATTAGTTGTTGCTCTGACCCTATTTTCCAGTTAACAGATATTAATTCGACTGAAAAAGTTAAATATGTATTTTCTTATACTAAACAAGCCCTCATCTTGAGAGATAAATAAATGAATTGGTGCCACATATAAATTTATTATAGTAATTGTTGGGATTATAGTAATTGGGATTATTCGGATAATTTCAGGTTTTTTCTTTAATTTTCTCAATAAATGCTGTCCTCTTTGGTTTAGTTTAATTTTTATGTCTATTTAGAAATTATTCATTTACAATAATATTATATTGCAATATATTTATTTACTTATATATTTATTTATTTATTTATCACTTTAATTTGTAACAGTAATTTACAAGATTTCTTTCTTTTTTTTTTGTTTTGATTATAGTTATGTATTTCCATTTAAAATGTAAATGATTAACTTTTTGTAAATCTAAATTAAGTATTTTATAATATAAAAAAAAAAATCAGCAACTGCATTATCACACCAATCGCAATCACTACATTTATGTGGCTTCACGCCACATGCGCCATATGTGTTCGCAGATCGAACCTCCGGATTGATTACTACTGAAATCACCTTCACTACATTATACCGCTTTTCGCATCTATATGTTCGCATACGCTTAGTCAAAACTTCGGATGGAATACAAGCGCAATTCTATCACAACATTTATATCTATTTATATGTCCAGATTCATTACATCTGAAATCACATTAACTATATTTATACGACCTCACGCCGTATGTTTTCGCATATGTCTTTTCAAATGTCCAGACTGTGAAAAACTGGAAGTACATTCACTACATTTATATGGCTTTTCACCTGTATGTGTTCGCATATGACTTTTCAAGTGTCCAGATTCTTTACATCTGAAATCACATTCAGTACATTTATACGGCTTCTCACCCGTATGAATTCGCATATGTTGTTTGAAATGTCCAGATTTTGTACTACTGTAATCACATTCACTACATTTATAAGGCTTATACGGCTTCTCGCCTGTATGTGTTCGCATATGACTTTTCAAGTCTCCAGATTCTATACATCTGAAATCACATTCAGTACATTTATACGGCTTCTCACCTGTATGTGTTCGCATATGTCTTATCAAAGTTCCGGATGTAGTACAACTAAAATCACATTCACTACATTTATACGGCTTCTCGCCTGTATGTGTTCGCATATGTCTTACCAAAGTTCCGGATGTAGCATATCTAAAAACACATTCACTACATTTATACGGCTTCTCCCCTGTATGTGTTCGCATATGACATATTAAAGTTCCGGATGTAGCACAACTGAAAACACATTCACTACATTTATACGGCTTCTCACCTGTATGTGTTCGCATATGACTTATTAAAGTTCCGGATGCAGCACAACTAAAAACACATTCACTACATTTATACGGCTTCTCACCAGCATGTGTTCGCATATGTCTTTTCAAATTTCCAGATACTTTACATCTGTAATCACATTCACCACATTTATACGGCTTTTCGCCTGTATGTGTTCGCATATGTCTTTTCAAATTTCCAGATACTTTACATCTGTAATCGCATTCACCACATTTATACGGCTTTTCGCCTGTATGTGTTCGCATATGTCTTTTCAAAGTTCCGGATATAGCACAACTAAAAACACATTCACTACATTTATAAGGCTTCTCGCCTGTATGTGTTCGCATATGACTTTTCAAGTGTCCAGATTCTTTATATCTCAAATCACATTCACTACATTTATACGGCTTCTCACCTGTATGTGTTCGCATATGACTTATCAAAGTTCCGGATGTAGCACAACTAAAAACACATTCACTACATTTATACGGCTTCTCGCCTGTATGTGTTCGCATATGACTTTTCAAGTGTCCAGATTCTTTATATCTGAAATCACATTCACTACATTTATAAGGCTTCTCGCCTGTATGTGTTCGCATATGTCTTTTCAAGAGTCCAGATTCTTTATATCTGAAATCACATTCACTACATTTATACGGCTTCTCACCTGTATGTGTTCGCATATGACTTATCAAAGTTCCGGATGTAGCACAACTGAAAACACATTCACTACATTTATACGGCTTCTCACCTGTATGTGTTCGCATATGACTTTTCAAAGTTCCGGATGTAGCACACATGAAAACACATTCACTACATTTATACGGCTTCTCACCTGTATGAATTCGCATATGTCTTTTGAAATTTCCAAATTCTGTACTACTGTGATCACATTCACTACATTTATAAGGCTTCTCGCGTGTATGTATTCGCATATGTCTTTTCAATTGTCCAGATTTTGTACTACTGTAATCACATTCAGTACATTTATACAGCTTCTCGCCTGTATGTCTTTTCAAATTTCCAGATTCTGTACTACTGTAATCACATTCATTACATTTATATGGCTTCTCGCAGGTATATATTTTCTTATGCATTTTAAGAATTTCAGAATGCTTACATTTGAAATCACGCTCACTACATTTCTATGGCTCCTTGCTAGTTATGAGTTAGATATGAGTTTTCAAATGACTGGCTCTACTTGCAGTGGAGTACCACTCACTACTTGTATGGTTTTTTCCCACTATGTGTAGGCAAATTATACTCTAATTTTTTTAATGTTCACATTCAATGCATTTGTGTTTTCCGCCAAAATATATTTGTGTATGTGCATTCAAATGTATGTGTGCGATACACTACAATCACATTCTCAACATTTATACTACTCGCCAGTATACAGGTATTCAAATGTATTATTCGATACTACTTTCGTATGACTACTATCACCACTTTTGTACAGCTTCTCATCTCTGAATGATATATAATATCACTTGTTGGTCATTTCTGGCTGTCTGCACAATACTTCAAATTCATTTTAGCAAAATTTATTATGAAGACTATTTTCCTTTGTGTTCTTGGTGTGTTGTATTTTAGTACTAATATTTATACTCATCAGTTTTGTCAGAATCGACTTACAGTTGTTTTGTGTTAAAACACCTTAAATCGGTTTAAACTTCTTTCGAAAATATTTAAAATGCTTCAATATGCTTCAATGCCTGGCTGAAGAATATTCACACTTTGCCACACAAACATCAAATCTGGAACAATTGAGTAAAGTAGTGAATTTATTTAATATTTTAAATAATTCCCATTTAAGTTTATGAGATACGAATGAATTCACCTTTATATATACATTTAAATCTGGCCTGCTAAAAATTTTCTGTATTTAATCAATTATTATTAACTGTATACAATTCGAAGTGTAAAACATAACCAACTTATAATATATATAAAATAAATATATATATTATAAATGTTGTTAATTATTACATTTTGCTCAAGTAATTGCCACCAATGAAATACGATTTATCATCACTACTTACCTAAAAATTGAAATTGGTTAATTATTAATTACGTTACATTAAATTATGCATTGGTTAACTATTAATTAAGTTAATATGTCTTTTATAGATGAGTCTTGTTAAGGGTCAAAGGCCCTGCCTCCAAATAATCTATAATGCTCCAATAAAACTCAGTATCCACAATGAATTGTATTATCCCATTTCTCTTAGATCTGCGTAAATTTCGATATCAGCGAAATACTTAATATCTTTTACCACCTTCTTTTCAATTCTGCTGCCTAAACTGCCAATTCGATGCTGTGAGTTTTCTCTCAGTCTCAGTAGTCTTCATCAGTTACACAGTTAAACAATAACATAAACAAACGAGCTTTCTCTACAGGAAATGGGCAATAAGAGAGTCAACGAGAAAGTTCCAACTGCTTGGGCTTTATATAAGTATCAACTAATAATAATAACCAAAAAATATATCGAATCTCAGTTCTAAATTAGAATAAATCTAAGAAAATTATATTTTTTCTTACTTAATTTCTAACGAATAACTAACTAGCTTAGTTCATCAATAATGTTTAAATTTAATTTGGATACCCTAAGATGCGACTATTATGTAGGCAATAACTTAAAACAGAATAATATTAATACAATTAAATGTCAGTGGAATACACATCAAAATACAATATCCATGCATAACTTAAGAAAACCTTTATATTCGAGTAATATTCCCTTTCCTAATGAACTACTATAACCTTCCTCTTAAAAAACTCAAAGTAATGTGTACACGACTTTTCCAACTTACGGGGTCTAATTATGCCATTTTCAACAGTTGACATGATTCATTACAAAACAGCCTTCAATAAAAAAATAACCGTATCCCTCCTAGTCCTGGATGTTCCCTGAAACGGGAAGGCTTGCGTGGGGTGAATCCTCACCCCGTAAAAAACTATTTGTCCTCAAATTCATTCATGTTAAAACTTTTACATACTTGTGATTTAAAACATTGTGATTTTATCAAGCAGCAGCAAGCATCCCATTAACAAGAAGTTCGCCTTGAGTTAACATTTGAATAAGTATTTAATTTTTGTATGCCTGCCATTAATATTTCCAGTATTACAACACTGTAATAATATACTAAACACTTTTGGAACAATAGTTTTTTTTGATGTAACAATATTTATTAGAACAATACTAAGCCAGTTGGGGCGGGTGTTGGTGTACTGGTTATGAGCATGGGCTAGTAACAGAGAGATCACTAGTTCGAGCCCGCGTACAATTGCTAAATTTTATATTGGTTTCAAAAATGTTATTAGTAAAGTATCTGCTTCCGGCACCGTCCACGTCACCAATTATATGTGTTTGGACGTTAATCCCGCCTAAAAAAATTGGCATTACTCTCCTTTTATTTTACCATACCAGTTCTTCTTTCTTAATGCAAGGGGGTGTTTTGAATTGAATTTCACATGATTTCATTTTAGTATGTATTTCTTTGTTTTCCCATGTAAGAAGAGTTAATTTTTATTAACTACAAGATAACCGCACCGGAACGATCTAGCTTGGTGATCATATGTTCAGAACAAACCAGTTAAATAAATTTAGCAATGAAGTAAACTTCCGGTTAACGGATTTTATCAAAACCAACATAATGGCTATAACAAACATTATAGCTGACTCCGATGCTGGCACTAAAAACTGAATATCAAAGTTGAACTTTCTGTAATTCGCTTTCTATTTCTCCTAGTAAAGAGTTTGGTTCGTGACAAATTCTCAAAATTGTGTTTTCACGGGAAATACATGTTCTGGAGTTTCCTGAGTACGAAAAAATGTTTTTAGGCAATTTACTGTGTGAGACTAAGAGACAGTTCGAACAAAGTATCTATAAAACAGGATTCCGCAGACATGGCACACTTGGTATAACTTTTGTAGCGCCGCAAAACACATTACCAGCGTGCAACTATAGTGAATATTTCTTCGGGTTCCAGCGAGTGTCACAAAAATGGCCCTTACGATTTTAAATACACAAATACCTAATACTTTTATTTTTCACATTTCCCCAGGAAAATTGATTTTTTGGGGGTTCTGGGATTAAAATATCATTTCTGTAAAGTGCCTCATTAGTTGAATGTATATCTCTACCATCAAAATAATATTAATATACATTAGAAGTATTGGAAGAATTTCAAATTGTAAGAAAATCCACTAACTGAAAGTGCGATTTTACTATCGCTTTATTTTAAAATAAACAATTGATTTTAAATAATACTGTCAGTCTGTGTTTAACTCTTGTAGTGTGCGTATCAAAGTTTGCTTACTCACTAGTTATAAGCAGACTTATTCTGTTTTTGCTTTTCCTTTTTTTTTTTTTTTCTATTCTCATTTTCTTTTATATTTATAATTTATTTTCTTTTATTTTACAAAGAGGTGTTAATTTTTTATTTATTTATTTTATTTATTCATTTTTTTTTCGTCTTCTTTCTCTGAAGTATAATAATCTGATTTTTTTTTTTTCTCTCTTTCTAATTTTCTGTAAATTTCTGTGTATATAGTATAAATAAATCTTTATTATTGAGTGTTAATTAATTTAATAAAATGAATGATAACAGTAGAGGACAAGTGGGAGTCCCACCTGATATAGAAATAATGAATTGTGAAGTAAGTAATGTAGAAAGTAATAAGAATAATGAAATTGCAGGCAATTTGGGGAATAATAATGTTAATGAAATTAATAATTTCAAACAGTATGTATCTATGGAATACAGAACAAGTGATCTGGGCCCGTTTTATGTTTTAATTGAAAGTAAGTATAAAGAAAAGAAGGGTATATCAAGGGTTCACCCTATGTCTATTGGGAAACTATTAATCATCCAGAAATTGCAAACAATATAATTGCAATTAAAAAACTGGGAATTAATAGACTGAGAATAGAATTTAATAATGGTATTTCAGCGAACAAATTAATGGGAAGTATTTTATTGAAAGAAAAGGGTTTTCATGCATATATTCCCAGGTATTTATTACAAAGGAGAGGGGTAATAAGGGGAGTAGATACCGAAATAACTGAGAATGAAATTAAAGTGGTTATTAGGGGTTCCCCTGGAGTAAATTATGAACTAACTGATATAAGGAGATTGAAAAGAAGAATTGTTGATAATGAAACAAAAGAAGCTAAATTGGTGCCCACTCAGTCGGTATTGATTACTGTTAGAGGCCAACAGTTGCCACAATATATTTACATTCACTTCGTTCGATGTGAAGTACATAACTACATACAAAACGTAGTACAATGTAAAAAATGTTTGAGGTTTGGCCACTTCCAGGATCAATACAAAGGTTCTGGAAGGTGTGTAAAATGCGGTAACAGACATGACACGAAAGAATGCGATAGTACAGAATCCAAATGTATTAACTGTAATGGAGTGGATCATTTGGCTTCAGATCAAAAACTATGTCCTCGCTATAAAAAAGAAAAGTTAATAAAGCAAATTATGTCTGAGAGCAACATTTCATATTTAGATGCAAAACAGTTTTTTGATAGTGGCAATTCATTCGCTGCCATCGCAGGGAAAGATGTTCCTAATATAGACGATTTAAAAGACTTTCCTATATTTAATAAAAATTCAGTACATAACAATAGACCGTTTGCTTCTACTATCTCATATAAAAGAGGAACAAAAAGGCACAGATTACTGTCGCCAAATTATGATAAAAAGGAAATAACTCAATTATTAATTGGACAAGATGAGAAGAAAAATATTCCCGGCGGCTTAATTCCACTTAACCCTTATCGTCCGAATGAGGCGAATAAATTGAGAGAAACTCTTGAAAATAGTAATAACTTGGATATAGTTTTTGAAGCGGTGTACTCTATTATAAAGAGTGTTAAATCGAACGAATTAAATGAAATTACTGATGAGAAACTGAAAAATATTATAAAAGAAAGAGTAATAAATTTAAATGAGGCTATGTAGAGATACGGCTTTAATAAAAAACTTGTATCTAGTTTTGTATACAGATTTTATAAATAGTTTGGACGTTTATATGTATGTAGCTATTTTATTTAACCATACATATTGTACATATATGAGTGACAGTTGCTTGAATGAGTGTATAAATTTCGATATATTACGTATGTACAAAAGTTTGTCTGTGAGTGAATCTGTGAGAATGTATATAGATTGTAAATATGTTATATATTTTTTGTATAGTGTATATAGCAACAGTATTGGTGTGTATATATGTTAGGTATATATATATATATGTGGATATATATATGTATACGGTTGTATATATGTATATTTGGCGTTTATTGTGTATGTACATATGTATATTTTTGTATTATATAGTTATTTATAAAAATCTTAGGCAAATATGAAATTACGGCCACTGAAAATGTTACAGTGGAATGCTAGATAAGCAATAGCCAATAAGCAAAATTTGGAAGTTTGTTTAATAAATGAAAAAATTGATATAGCTATACTTAGCGAGACATGGTTCAAACCAAACATTAATGTTAAATTTAAAGGCTATAATATCATCAGAATGGATCGGAAAGATGGGAAATCGGGTACAGCTATTTTAATAAAAAATGAAATTAGGTACAAAGAAATAAAAAATTTATATAAGATAAAGAAATTAATGATAGTGGGAATAGAGGTCAACCTATACAATAATTTTAAATTTTCTATTATTTCTATATATAATTCTCCCACGAATATTATTAGTTTCAAAGAATGGGACAAATTGATAAAAAGTACTAGCGGGCAAATAATAATAGCAGGGGTCTTCAATGTTCATAACGAAGTGTTTGGTTCAAGCTACACTAATTCCAAAGGTCGCCAATTGTTAGACGCTTTACAAGATAACAATCTTGTATATTTGAATGATGGTTCTCCTGCTATTATTAATAACATTAGACAAAAAAATAAATCAGCTGTTGACCTCACTTTTTGTTCACCAAATTTAGCTTCCAAATTTAAATGGAGTATTTATGAAGACGACTTGGGCTCAGATCACTATCCCTATAACTATAGAATCTAATTCAGTTTTAATAGAAAATATCAAAATACGACCATATTGTAAATGGGACACGAAAAAAGCTGACTGGGATGTATATAGAAATAGTTTTAACGAAAAACAAGATATTTCCTTAAATTATAAAGAATTTATTAAAGTGATTGATGAAGCTTGTCAAAAAGCTATGCCTAAAAGAAAAGAATTTAGTTTTAAATATGTTAAATGTTGGTGGACGGAAGAATGTACCACTAGCATTAAAAAGAGAAAAGAAGCTCTCAAGAAGTATATACAACACCCAAACACAAATAATTTTATTGAATTTAAAAGGCAAACGGCTTTATCCAAAAAAATTATTAAAACAAGTAAAAAAGAATCATGGCAGGAATTTTGCAAAAGTTTAAATAAAAGTATTCCTTTAAAAAATATATGGAACAAAATTAAATCTTTAAATAATCAATTAATATATAACAACTTACTAGAAAAAGGCGATTTGGTTTATGACCTTCTACACAAACTGGCGCCTTCTTATGTTGAAAATAAAATCGAATTTAATTTCGATATTAATGAGAAGATAAACACTTTTTATTAGAGCCTTTCAAATTTAAAGAATTTTCCTCGGTAATAAAATCTCGAGCCACTAGTGCACCTGGTATCGATCAGATCCAATATAATCATATTTCTAATCTACCTCATTCCTATAAAATAAAATTAGTAGCTATGTTTAACGAGATGTGGAAGACAGGTGAATTCCCTTCAGAATGGAAAAATTACGTTGTCTGCCCTATTTTAAAATATAACAAACCTAAAGAAAATTATCAGTCATATAGACCTATTTCTCTGTCTTCATGTTTATTAAAAACACTAGAAAGATTAATAAAAAACAGATTGGAATGGTGGTTGGAAACTAACAATAAATTCCCCATAACACAATATGGTTTTAGGAAACGGAAGTCAGTATATGATTGTCAAATCCAGCTAATTATAGATATTTTTTAGGCTTTTACATCAAATAAAGTGCTTCTAGCTTTATTTTTAGATTTCACCTCTGCTTATGATTCGGTGCAAATGCCGATCCTAGCATCTAAATTGAAAAAGGTGGGGTTACCTGTAAAATTTATAAGTAATATAATAAACTGATATGGGATAGAAATGTATACGTCAAAATAAATGACATTTTAGAAGGCCCTCGAATCGCTAACCTAGGTCTTCCACAGGGAAGCATCCTTTCGCCCACACTGTACTCTCTTTACACTGCAGAATTAGAAACTCTGTTTTCCAAAGACATCAAAATACTGCAATACGCAGACGATGTCTGTATCTATGTTATAAGACTATCCTTCCATGAATGTAAAGATTTGATGGAAGAAGCATTAACGAAACTTGAAACCTGGATATTTAAAAATGGTTTAGATATTTCTGAGAAAAAGTCAGGCATTTGCCCTTTCACAAAAAAAAGAAGGTTGCCTACTTTGGACGCAGTTACGTTGGCAGGGCGTTCCTATCCATGTGAAAAGTCTGCCAAGTTTCTGGGGCTTATTTTAGATAAACACTTATTTTAGAAGGAACACATTAAAATGACCGAAAACAAAACATAGAAATATTTTAATATGTTAAGAGGAGTTTCTCACCATAAATGGGGAGTTGACCCGGATATTTCGTTAATGTTTTATAGAGCAACCATAAGATCTGTGTTAGACTTTGGGTATGTTTTATGGAACAGCGAAGAAAACAATTCTTAAACCTCTACAAATAATACAGAATAAGTGTGTGAGATTATGTTTGGTTTTTCTTCGAAGTTCTCCACTTGATGTCGTGTACTCAGAGGCATGTGAGCTACCTCTAGAATATAGGCTTCAGTTGTTATCCCATAGATATATGTTGAAAACTGCAGTGCTTGATGATAGAATTTACAACAAGGTTTGCCAGTTAAACACCAAAATATTAACTTATAAATATTGGACAAACAAGACTTCACCAATATTCTGTGATAGTTTTTTAGAAATCTCGAAACTAAAACACTTGGTTCAATTAAACAAAGGCGAGCTATTTTCACCAATAAACTATAATATATCTCTTTTAGATATAGATATAAAGTTAATTGGGGATTTCTCGAAATATCCACGTAATATAAAACAATTAGCATTTTTGGACACTCTAGATAATTTATGGCCTGATGTTTATCCAATATTTACGGACGGTTCCAAAATGAATGGGAAAGTAGGTTGTGCATTCTATGATCCCCAGAAAAATTTTTGTAAAATCGCTAGCTTTCCTGAATTTGCTTCAATTTATACTGCTGAGATGACTGCTATATTGTTAGCACTTAAGCACATTATGAGCATGCAGAAAGAAGGCTCTTATGCTATAATAAGTGATAGTCAGAGCTCCCTATTAAAAATAGCAAATCCAAAAATACCGCCAGAAAATAACTTTATACTCAACGAAATCCTTACAGTAATATGTTTATTAAAGGAGAAAGGTATTAGGGTAAAGTTTGGATGGATAAAGGGATAGGCTTCGTGACAACGATATCGTGGACTCAATGGCGAAGGAGGCCACCGTGAATGGGGAAAGGCTGGATTATATACCTTGCCCTATTCGGATTTAAAAGGAACTTTAGCCAAGTTAGTTTTACAAAAGTGGCAAGAAAAATATATAAGTAGCGATAAAGGCAGCTTTTATAAATCGATAAACCAAAATTTAAAGAAAAGAACATGGTTTAGAGACTTAAATGTGGTGACGACAATAAGCAGACTGAGAGCAAACCATGCAGTTTGTAGATCCTATATGAACAGAGTGGGGTTGTGTTCTTCTCCACTTTGCGAACAATGTCAAGAAAATGAGGATTTCAGGCACATTGTCATGACATGTAGCAAGTATTTACAAGAGAGAAATAAATTTTTCAACAACATATCAAAATATTTGGATTCCCCATTTAGATATGAAAGTATTATATTTTCAGAAAATTTAAATGTTTTGCAAGAGCTTGTCACCTTTTTGGCAGTATATAAATATAACAGTTAACTTATTGATGACATCCTATATAGTGCGTTGGACATCTAGCTGCAGTGGCGTATATTTCGTTTACTTACTTATTTATATCGACGTGAAGTGTGTTCGTGTGCATATATATATGCGCGCGCGCGCGTGTGTGTGTGTGTGTGTGTGTGTGTTTGTGTGTGTGTGTGTGTGTGCAACTCAGTGTTTGTGACGAAATTTCAGAGTATGCATATAATGTTTATAGTATTTATTAAGTTTTTATTTTATGATAGGTATGCCTGTATTTATTAGTATGGAAGTATTTATTTGAGTGAATATTTAGGATTAGTATAAATTAGAACTAGAATGAATGATTGTATGAATGAGTGCGGGGGGGGGCAATACAGGCCAGGGGTGGCAACTTTTGGTCGTGTAGGAAGTCTTCCTGCACTGTTTTAATTTTGGGAGCCACCTTCTCTTGGAGTGGAGGGTCTGAGCCGGGATTGGCTACCCCGGCACCTGTGCGAATGGGAGAATGATTGTTGGGTAAATAGTATAAATAATTTTAACTTAATTTTAAGAAAAAGGGGTGCGAGGAATATCGAGTACTCCATCCCACATTATTTTAGACGTAAAATGATTGTGGTTAGAATGAATGTATTTATTGGAATGCGAGTATTTATTGGTAAATATGCTTGTATGGATGTATTATTGGTATGAATCGGTAATCTAGTTGTAAGTAGAAAAGTTGAAAATGTAAGAAATATGAAGGATCTAAAGATAGTATGAAGGATGTTAATGGGACTGAGGCTAGATGGTCTGACAGATTTGACTGTGTTGGATGTTAATCTATATCTTAGAAATATATATATATATATAATGCAGATAATAGCAGAAATAACAAAAGTTGATGCAAAAAAAAAAGTAAAAAATGTTAAGTAAAGTTCCATTTGCTATATCAGGAGGTTCGGTTGTATATTATTTGCGCTTATTTTTTTGATAATCAGATAATAATTCATTATATGCTTGGCTTGGAACTAGTCCTGTACTAATCCTGATATTTATATTAGGATATTATCTTGGAAGTTGAAGAAATTATAAAGTGATTATACAATACTATCTTCCAAACTAAATTAAGAACTCCACATGGCCGATATTCCGAGTATCAAGAAAATTTGTAAACCGGAAGTGCGCTTTTACTGAACATGTTTTTTTCGTTTTTCGACGAATTTCATTAACTTTGGTACACTAACGTTAAAATTTGTCAATTATAATTTTGAGAACTAAAGTAAGGGAAAGCTGTGTGAGTGTTTCACATCAGAATTTTTCCTTTGTGTTTTTAGTGTTTTGTATTATAGTAATGATGTGTATACTCATCAGTTTTAAAAGAATCTACATACAATTGTTTTGTGCTAAATCAACTTAGTATCAGTTGGAACTTCTTTCTAAAATATTTAAAATGCTTCAATATTTATGCCTGGCTGAAGAATATTCGCCAAAGAAACGTCAAACCAGGAACAACAAATTATTGTAGTGATGTTATGTAATTTAATATTTTAAATAATTCACAGCTTAGTTTATGAGATACGAATTAATTTACCTACAAATATATATGTTATATCATTATTGTTCAAAATGTTCTCTATTATTATTATTACTTTAGGTAACAAAAGCTATACAACTTCACCCACGTATAATATGCTGATATATAAACACACAATATATGTGGTGCATTATCACATCTAGCTCAAGTAACTGCCACATGTTTTAGCATCACTTGTCACCTAAAAATAGAAAATGTTTTATCTTATCTATTAATTAAATTAATCTGCATTTTATACATGGGTATCTTTAAGGATCCAGTCCTTGCAGCCATAGAATCCATGGAAAATCACTAATGCTCCATTTTTCGGCCGGAACCTCACTATCCATAGAGACTTGGATAGCCACCCTAGACCCAAGAAAATTTCGTCTGCGCAGATTCAATCTTTCAATCTTCTAATAAAACAACTTCCCTGTCCCACAATACGCATTCGCTTGAAATTCAAGCATTTACGGATACTATACCGAAGTTTAACGAAAATCCCAAACAATTATCTCATTTCAAGAAGAAAAAAATCACTACCCTCATAAATACTTGTAAACTACAAGTTAAGGATATTGTAAAAGATCTATCCTGTATTAATTTTTGAGAAAAATTAATAGATAATGAAGCGTTAGTTTGCAAGGACAATTAAAAGAAAAAATGCATTAAGTATAAATCATTTTACTCTAAACCAGCGGCTAAAAATTTTAAAATTCAGTAGACACAAATTGGGGAATATTCAATTTCTATGGATTTGCATATTAATCGTTTGGAATTAATATTTTTGAGATTATTCAAAATACTCTCAATGGAGGAAACGATTTGCTCAGGTAGATGAGCATTTCTGGTTCCCTGAAGGTCCCTAAGTGAAGACCTGCATGTTTGTAATTTATTTGTTTAAAAAATATTAATACTATATGGAATATGTGCTTACGATCTAATTTTAATAACTTGACGTTAAAACCGGCTGATTAAATAAAAATTATTTTACATTATTTTCGCTCTAAGCTGACGACGTTAACTCTTAAGCATCATAAAAGTGTGCCTACAAAGTTCGCATCAAAATGAAAAAGGAAAATCGAATAAGCGTAAAAAAAAAAAGCATATACTTGCTACTTAATACCATTTTATATATACCGCATTTGGGGTAAGATTTCAGAAAAATCCATCAACCAGAAATGAGTTTTCATTCATTTTTTTTACCAGTTTCCCGCGATTGTTTCAAAAATGGCCCTAACGATTGTAATACATTTTACTTTAATTTGTAACATATTACCTGTTTTAGGATATAAAAAATAAATACACAGAGTTATATAGTAATCAGATCTTTTTGTTTACACTTCTTTTATTGTCAACCATACACTACCTTCCTGCTATCATAACCTCCTCTTTTTACTTATTCCATCGAATACATAATCGATATTATCTCATTCATATAACATTCCCAGGAAAAATGATTTTTTGGGGGTTCTGGGAGTATAATAGCAACTCATTGACATAGTATAATAGACAATCGATTAAATAGAGCTATAGGGAACATCAGTAAATTTTGCAACAGATAGAAAATAAAATCAATAATTTCAAAACAGAAGCAAATCTTTTTACAAAGCGTAGGGCCTGTGTTGTATAGGCAAGTCCACATTAAAGGAAAGATCGTTTCCTCGGCGAATACTGTCAGATATCCAGGGGTGTTGGTGCTTAGAAAGTTGACTTTTACCTCTCATGTAAAAAATAGATCAATCGGGGCAAGTTAGCAATACATATATTGTTTCCTCTACTCTGTGGGGAGTCCAAATTGTCACCTATCACTAAGGTCATATTGTATAAGGTAGTTGTTACGCCAATGCTACTTTATGCCCCACCATCATGGAGTGACATGCTCAACCAATGTAGCCTCTTTGCATATTATACAGATTATATTCCTGCGACTGGCCACAGATTCCCCTCACTATACACGAATTTCAGATCTCCACTTGTCCACCAAGGTAAAACTACGTGAAAGACTTAATAAAAATGTTTGCCGTAAATTTTTTCAGATGATTTCGACGTAAAATTGCATAAAGTTTCTCCATTAAGATTTTGTTCATAAAAGTATGAGCCGATTAATTTATTGTCCACAATCCACACCATACATTTATGCTTAATAACAACTTCATAATGGATAGAGATTTTGGTCAGCCCATGAACGGAAATTCCACCTATTAAAAACACTGTGATGGTGAACTTTGCCTCGTCGGTCCATTAAATAAAAGATAAAAATCTGGAATATCCTCCGTTAATACACTCATATGAGCCAACAAAGTAAGTTGGCGTTCTTGACCCCCTTCGCGAAACCCTTGAACAATGTGGTAACTAAATGGCTTCATTAGATAGTACAGGAGTATTTCCCACGACAGTTTTACTAATTCCCAGAACTCTAGCCCCATTTCGAACTAAAGTGTTATTTTCCCTGCACATCAAGTAGTAGATCAAGCTCAGTATCGAAAATACGAACACTCCTACCCGATTTCTTGCTCTTGGCGAATGACACAGCCAAATAAGCGGAACGTTGCAGCAATACGAGCAATCGTTTTCCGGCTTGAGGGTCTTCGTTCAGGAAATCTCTCCTATTAAACCTTTGCAGCGGTGTGAGCTGACGACGGCACTCAAACAAAATGTAATAGTTTTTTCGTATGTTGAATATGGACGGATCATCTTGCTCGAAAGAGTTTGAGGTAGACTGAAAGTATTTTAAAAGCAAGGCATTGTTTACAACTTATGGGATTAAACAATCAACCATACAGCAATTGGATAAATATTCATCTTACATTTTTGTTTTTTGCCATTTCGACAGACTCTAATGCGTTTATCCATTTTTTATTACTATGCCAGCAGTAAGAACTTTCTTTAGTTCAAAAATTCATAACTTAGGAACAAAAACAAAAAAAATCTAAATTTTTCAAAAACAGCTTTTCTCACAAGCAAAAGTACGTTCAGAATTCGTAATAAACATAGAAGTTCCTATTCCAAAAAAAAGATTGTTTCTGTAACATGCCCATCAGCAGCCTCCGGACTTCTACACAAGTGAAACCACATTCACTTCATTTATACGACTTCTCGCCTATATGTGTTCCCATATGTTGCTTGAAATTTTCAGATCGTGAACAACTGAAATCACATACACTACATTTATACGGCTTTTCACCTGTATGTGTTCGTATATGTCTTTTCAAAGGTCCAGAGTGTATAAAACTGAAATCACATTCACTACATTTATACGGCTTCTCGCCTGTATGTGTTCGCATATGGCAAGTCAGTCCTCCGGATGATCCACATCTGAAGTCACAATCACTACATTTATACGGCTTCTCACCTGTATGCGTTCGCATATGTCTTATCAAATTTCCGGATACAGCACAACTAAAAACACATTCACTACATTTATACGGCTTCTCGCCTGTATGTGTTCGCATATGTACCTTCAAATGTCCAGCAAGTGTACAACTGAAATCACATTCTTTACATTTATGTGGCTTCTCACCTGTATGTATTCGCATATGCCTTATTAAATGTCCAGATTGTGTACATCTGAAATCACATTCATTACATTTACACAGCTTTTCACTTGTATGTATTCGCATATGTCTTTTCAAATGTCCAGATTGTGTAAAACTGAAATCACATTCACTACATTTATACGGCTTCTCGTCTGTATGTGTTCGCTTATGGTTGGTCAATACTACGGATGATGCACAACTGAAATCACATTCACAACATTTATAAGGCTTCTCGCCTGTATGTGTTCGCATATGTTTTTTCAAATGTCCAGATTGTGCAAATCTGAAATCACATTCACTACATTTATATGGCTTCTCGCCTGTATGGGTTCGCATATGTTTTTTCAAATGTTCAGATTGTCTACAACTGAAATCACATTCACTACATTTATACGGCTTCTCACCTGTATGTATTCTCATATGTCTTATCAAATCTCCGGATGCAGCACAACTAAAAACACATTCACCACATTTATACGGCTTTTCGCCTGTATGTTTTCGCAAATGTCCTTTCAGATTTCCAGCGAGTGTACAACTGAAATTACATTCCTTACATTTATATGGCTTTTCACCTGTATGTATTCGCATATGTCTTTTGAAATTTCCAGTAACTGTACAACTGTAGTCACACTCACTACACTTATACGGCTTCTCGTCTGTATGTATTTGCTTATGCATTTTAATAATTTCAGATTGCTTACATCTGAAATCACGCATTCACTACATTTGTATGGTTTCTAGCCACTATGAGTAAGCAAATTATACTTTAAATTTTACAATGTTCGCATTTAAATACATTTGTTGCTTTCCGCCAGAATGTATTTTTGTATGTGCATTCAAAATTGTGTATGCGATGCAGGACATTCACATTTTCAACATTTATACTTCTCACCAATATTCGTGTATTCAAAGGTATTATTCGATACTACTTTCGAATAACTACTACCACCACCACTTTTGTATAACTTCTCATCACTGAGTGGTGTATAATACCACTTCATCGTCATTTATGACTGTCTGCACAATAGATCAAGTTCGTTTTAGCAAAATTTATTATAAATATTTTTTTCGTTTGGGATCTTAGTGTTTTGTATTTCAGTACTGATGTGTATAGCCATCAGTTTTGTAAGAATGTACTTACAGTTGTTTGTGCCACATCACCTTAGTATCAGTTTCAACTTCTTTCGAATATATTTAAAATGTTTCAGTATTTATGCATGGCTGAAAAATATTCACGCTTTGCCATAGAAACGTCAAATCTGGAACAATAAATTAAATAGTGACTTTATTTATATTAATATTTTGAATAATTCATATTTAAGTTTATGATATACGTATATACGTTTAAGTTTATGAATTTACCAGGAATGTAATTTTAGAGGCAAAATATTAATATAGTATATAAATATAATTATTTAGGATTCTGGTTGACCCCATCTCTCTCATTTGAACAACAATTTAAAGATTCGTTAAAGACGTCTAAATTTGCATTAACAATATTTGGTCCAAGTTAATCCATAGTCCTAATTTTGATTTTAACTCTAAAGAAAAAGTTTTTTATGCAACCTTTTTTGAAAAATTACATAATGTGTTTTTGAGGTTCCTACTATGCCTTATGCTTAACCTTTGGCTAATAGTCCTATTTAGTTCACTAAGGCCGAACTGCTGTCTGTTCACTAAGGCTGCCTGTAGTACTTGGAGCAAAGGATGGAAAAGCCCCTGGACTCAATGGGATACCATATGAATTTATAAAAAATGCTTCGCAAGGTTTACTTTTAAAACTGCTTCGGAAATTTAATAAAATCTATGAGATTGGTGAAGTCCCATAGAATTTTAATGAAGTTTTGATTTATCCCCTGCACAAAAAAGGTGATACCAAACGAATTGCTAACTACCGGGGGTATATTCATTTATAGATGTAGAAGTAAAGTTATTTTCAGGTTTATTATTGAACAGACTTTGGTGTTGGTTGAACAGTAATGAGATAATCAGTGAATTTCAGGCGGGATTTCGAGCAGACTATGGTACCACGGATAATATATTTAGTCTTGTCAATCTAATTGAGGTAAAACATTAAGTGGACAAAATGAAAAAAATATACCTGTTTTTCGTGGATCTCAAAGCCGCATTTGGCACCTTATCGAGGAAATTGCTAATTTATAAACTATTTAGGCTAGGTTTATGTAATAAATGTCTTAAAATTGCAAAAAATTTGTATGTGGGCACTACAGAAGCGGTCTAGGGCATGGATGAAAGATCTGAATTTTTTGAAATGTTATCAGATGTAAAGGAAGGGGGTTTATATCCCCGACGATTTTCTTCTGTGTATTTCAATGAGTTGGGTGAAGAAATCGGTGGTGGGGTCTCTATCGGGAATTCAAAGGTTCGACTTTTAACGTATGCCAACGATGTAGTACTACTAGCCGATAAACAGGAAGAAATATCTGGGCAGCAGGAACAAAGTTGCACTCTGGTGGGTGCCGGGGCTTGTTGGCATTGAAGGGAATGAGATGGCCGACGCCCTGGCCAAGACAGGCGCTATGACCCCACTTCTGGGACCGGAACCTTTTTTGTGGGATTAGCGACCAGTTTCTGTTAGAGGAACTTAGGAAGGAGGAGGAGACGAAGAGATCTCAACTCTGGTACTCCCTCCCCGGGTTGCGGCAGGCCAAGATCTGCTTGGGAAATTATAACCAACGGAGGTCGGAGGCCTGCATTGGATTGAGTAAGAACAAGCTCCGCTTACTTACGGGTTTCTTCACGGGGCATTGCCGACTTAGAGGACACCTGGTGAAGCTGGGCTTGGAAAGTGACAGCTCATGCAGATTCTGTGGGGAGTTGGAGGGAACTCCAATACATCTCCTAACAGACTGCGAGGCTGCCACTCAGAGAAGGTTCAGGAACCTGGGCAGCTACCAGGTGGAGGAGGGGGACATACCCTCTCTAGAGCCCGTAAGGGTATTAGGATTCCTCAGGGATCTTAACCTGATGGAGGTATTGTAGAACGGATGTTCAACTGGGCATCCGTTCGGGTGCTATGGGCAGGCCTGTGGCACCCAGGGGGCATAGCACAATAGACCTGATTGAGGTCGCAGTGCGTTGCCCCCCCCCCCCCGATAAAAAAAAAAGGAAGAAATGCAAAATATGATCAATGAAGTTAAGTAATAATTGCAAAACATAGAGATAAGGAGTAAACCTTGAGAAATCAAAAATGATTAATTGTACTTTACTTTTTGGTTAAATATTTTTTTTATGTATTTTTGTAAGTAAAAAATGGCCAATCGGCAGACGGTTTTCTGACCATTGCCTGAGGAGTTTTGTTTATTTTAAATGCAAATGAGATGAAATACTTTTATTTTGGTTTTTGATACAATGTAAATATTTTTGTACGCTAGTTTCTAAATAAAACTCTATTATTATTATATAATATAAGTATGAATCATGAAACTCTTAAAAATGTGAAATCAGACGCAGAAACGTCTAGATTTATTATATAAATAAAATAAATAAATACAAAAATTTAGGCAAAATGTTGGTGTTTCTGTGAACTATAAAAACATAATAAGGTTCTTCTATCCAAGACTACGAATATTCAATTCATTGCAGAATTAGATTAGATTGGATTGAAAACTGGTAAAGCAAAGCCTCATTACACTGCCACCTGCATTGAGGTTCTTTAGCTTATAGTACGTCCTAAAGCTTCGCCTACTTAATCAGGCCTAGCAAAGCTGAAACTGGCTCGGTGATAAAGCTCGCGGCTTCGGGAAATTGCAGAATAGAATCCGAAAAATTATTTACCGGTTTTGGGCGGTTCTAGGACAATATCATTTTACTAATCACTTTATGTTTATAATGCCTTTCTGATTTACAACATTGTGATTTTATCAAGCATCCCATTAACAAGAAGTTCACCTTGCGTTAACATCTGAATAAGTATTTAATTTCTGTATGCCTGCCATTATTATTTACAATATTACAACACTGTAACAATATACTAAACACTTTTAGAACAAGAGTTTTTTTTTGAAGTAACAATATTTGCTAGACAATACTAAACCAGTTAGGGCGGGTGTTGATGTACTGGTTATGAGCATGGGCTAGTAAGAGGGAGATCCCTAGTTCGAGCCCGCCTAGAATTTATATTGGTCAAATTTACAACTGCCAAATTTTATGTTGGTTTCAAAATGTTATTAGTAAAGTATCTGCATCCGGCCCCGTCCACGACACCTAATTTGGTAGCTGGACGTTAAGCCCGCTTAAAAAAATAGGCATTACACTCTTTTTACTTTACTATACCAGTTCTTCTTTCTTAAAGTAGGAGGGGGGGCTCTTTTGAACTGAATTTCACATGATTTTATTTAGTATGTATTTCTTTTTATTCCCATGTAAGAAGAGTTCATTTTTTTATTAACCACAAGATAATCGGAACTTTACTGATCAGATGTACAGAACAAACCAGTTAACTAAATTTGGCAGTAAAGTAAAGTGTTACTTCTGATTGACGGATTATGATCGGGTCCGATGCTAGAAGTTAAAACTAATATCACGTTTGAACTTTCTGTAATTATCGCTTCTACTTCCTCTTACTTCTACCAAGGAGGAAGAATTGAGATTATGACAAATACTCGAAATTGAGTTTTCACAGGAAATACATATTCTGTAGTTTCTTGCGTATGAAAAACAAGTCTTTAGGGAATGTACTGTGTGTTGTGTTGAGTGTGTCTGGGTCTGTGTGTGTGTGTGTGTGTATGTGTGTGTACAGATAGAGAGAGAGTGAGCGAGAGACAGTTTGAATAAAATATCTATAAAACGGAATATCGCAGACATCGCGCACTTGGTATACCTTTTTAGTTGTAGGGCCGCATTGGAGATAAAGATTGGAAACTAAACACATTACCAGAAGTGTGAGTTTAGTGAAGATTTCTTCATGTTTCAGCGATTGTCTCATAAATGGCCCTAACGATTTTAAATACACAAATACCTAATACTTTAATTTTTAACATTTCCCCAGGAAAATTGATTTTTTGGGGGTTCTGGGAGTACAATAGCAACTTTTCTGTAAAGTACCTCTTTAGTAGAATGTATATTGCTACCATCAAAATAATATTAATCTACATTAGAAGTATTGGTAGAATTTCAAATGTTAAGAAATTCCGCTAACTGAAAGAGGGATTTACTATCGCTTTATTTTAAAGTAAACAATTGATTTTAGGTAATTCTGTAAAAAATGTTATGTAAAGTTCCATTTGCTATATCAGGAGGTTCAGTTGTATATTATTAGCGCTTATTTTTTTTGATAATAAGATAATAATTCATTATATGCTTGGGTTTGTATTAGTGCTGTACAGCTTCAAGAGGCTTAAATCCATTTAAGGGCACTTTTGGGAGAGGGGTGGGGTTATTTTTTTCTCTAAAGTAATTATACAATTCTATCATTCAAACAAAATTAATTAAAAACTCCAGATAGCTGAAATTTGTGACCAATTCAGATTCAGACGGAAATTCATTTGTGAAATTCAGTAAAACGTATGTGCTCATTTACTGAACAGTTTTTCCAGTTTTCGAAGAATTTCGTTAAATACGGTACACTAACTATAAAATTTTGGGAACTGATGTTAGAGAAAGTTCTGTGAGTGTTTCACACTAGATTTTTTCATTTGTATACTTAGCGTTTTGTGTTTTAGTAATGATGTGTATCACATCAGTTTTGAAAGAATTTACTTACAATTGTTTTGTGCTATATCAACTTAGTATCAGTTTCAACATCTTTCTCAAATATTTAAAATGCTTCAATATTTATGCTTGGCTGAAGAATATTCACACTCTGCCAAAGAAACGTCAAACCTGGTGTAACAAAGTATTGTAGTGATATTATTTAATGTAATATTTTAAATAATTCACAGTTTAGTTTATGATATACGAAATAATTTACCTTTATATATATTATATCAGTATTGTTCAAAATGTTCTCTTTTTCTTTAATTATTATTTTATGTAACCAAAACTTCACCAACATATAGTATAGTGATATATATACGCACACAATAAATGTGGTGCATCATCACATGTTGCTCAAGTATCTGTCATCCATTAAATATGTTTTATCTTCAGTTGCTACCTAAAAATAGAAATTGGTAAAAAAAAATAATTATCTATTAATTAAATTAATTTGCATTTTATACACGTGTGTTGTTGTTAAGGGTCCAGCCCTTACAGCCAAAGAATCCACTGGAAAATCACTAATGCTCCATTTTTCGCCCGGAACCTTACTATATCCGTAGTGACTTCGATGTCCACCCTGCTGCAGCTCATTTCAATCCTCTAACGGAACAACTTTCTAGTCCCAGAATGCCCATTAGTGATATTCAAGCATTTACGGATACTATGCCGAAGTTTTACGAAAATCCGAAACAATTATCTCATTTCAAGTAGAAAAAAAAAAATCACTAGCCTCATAAATACTTACAAACCACAAGTTTAGGATATTTTATAAGTCCTATTGTATATTAATTTTAAAGAAAAATCAATAGATAATGCCACGGTAGGTTGCAAGGATAAAAAAAAAAAAAAAAAAAAAAAAATTCTA
>JAAEAF010013670.1:0-22285 GCA_011037195.1 Triatoma infestans
CGAACGTTTATAAGTTATGGTAGAATTTATTTCGACGAGATTTAGCAAGTTCAGATATAAAAAAAGAAGTTTTAGTTCCTTATAATGAATAGTTAGGTTAGTGTCTTGGAAAGGAGCGTTTTCAATGCGGCCAAGTATTCTAGATTTTGAAGAGTATGTAGTCTGTTATTTGACCGTTATGCAGATCTGTAACTTTCAGGCACCAAGTCCATCCATGTTTAAAAAATATTGAGATAGAGTCATATATATACATTCGCCTTTTTTTACTTCCTCTTTCTCTTAGTAAGAGGAAGTATTGTAATCATGTCAAATTTTCGATATCGAGTTTTTTCACCGGAAATATCCGTTTTGAGGTCCCGTGAGTCCAAAAAAGTGGTTTTTATCAAATGGCCTGTGTGTATGTGAACACAGCATAGCTCAAAAACGAAAAACCGTAGAAAGTTGAAACTTGATATTCCGTTTAGGTATCACCATGAGATCTGACAGTACGTTATCTGTCAAAATTCCTCAACCGGAAGTACCACTTTACTAGTGTTTTTTTTTTACGTTTTTGTAATTTTCTCAAAAATGGCTCCAACGATTTTCTTTAAACTTCATATATCAACTACATATACAAAGAGCTACAACTTTTATTTGAAACATTTCTCTGGGAAAATTCATTTAAGGGCACTTCTGGGTGAGGGGTGGGGTTAGATTTTCATCTAAATTGCTATTTCAGTTTATTAAACAATTCTATCATCTAAATAATGTTAATTAGAATTGAATATGTTGTTAAAATTCCGAGTTAAAAAAAAAAATCGGATGACCGGAAGTGCGTTTACTTTACCACTTTACTAAATGATTTTTTTTTCACTTTTTCGCGATTTTCTCAACAATGTCTCCGACGAATTTCTTGAAACTTCATATATAAACTAAACATACAAAGATCTACAACTTTCACTAAATTGACGAATTTCATTAAATTTGGTACACAAACTATAAAATTTGTCAATTATAATTTTGAGAATTGGAGTAAGAGAAAGTTGTTTGAGTGTTTCACACCAGATTTTTTTATTAAATGTTAGTTTTGAGCTCGATCTTGTAATTTGGCATATGGAATCTGTAATCTGGTATATGGAATAAACAGTCCAATGTTGAGGAAATTCGCCGTAACAAGTAGCAAGCGCTGGGAATTTCATGTTGCTATTACCAGTTTATCGCAATTTAGTAGTTGCATATTACCTCCTCTGAGGCACCTACTGTGCTGAATAGACGAATAGACTACAATCTTCAGGTTACCAAAATTAGAATTTCATTTAATAATTTCAGCGGTTTAATAATTTTTAAATCAATATCTGACAAGTCTTAATTGGGACATTTGAAGAAGACCCAATAAGCGATCAAGAAGTCAAAAAGTTTGCAAGTTTGTTCGTTTTTCAGGGAGTCTGTAACAGAATTATATTAGCCACAGCTTCCAGGAAGAGTTTTTAGATTATTGGGAGGGGGGGTAGTGTACTGCGGCCCGATAGATCAATTGGGCTCCCACTTCCGTGGAGTCTTTTCAGTGCACTGCCCATCAGGTAATCCAGCTAATTATTTATTTCCAAGAACACTCCAACATATTATTCCATTTATTTCCAACAACACGTATGGAACTGTTACCATGGTTATCGTAAGAGATGTTTTAAACTTTCTAAAACTAGTTTGGAATATGGACTTCAGTCTTCCATGTTATACAGCATTTACCAAATTTAGCTATTGCTTATTGTTTTCAAGATATTTAATAAATTGGTTCAAATGACGATTAACTGATCCAAATTGTGGTCATGTTTTTTTTTTATCGATCGCCGAGTTGGGGTAATAAAGCTATCTCCCTCCGTGCCGCCCAATATAAAATACTTTTCTTTTTCCAGGTAGGAGCATCAAGAGTAAATAAATTAGGTATAAGTTTCTGGCACTCTTATAAGTGTCCTTCGTCCATGGTAGCCTGCAGATCACATAAGGGGCATCGCATTATCGCTATTCTATTTAGATGTGCCTGCTAGAAATCGTGGCCAGTTCTTAAGGCGGAAGTTGGCAAAAAAATCCCTTTGTGGGAGATCTGGCGAAATGGGGGCAATCAGGAGTGATTCCCATTTTTTCGCTTATGCTGCAGCCACAAAGAGGTTCCTCTGCCTTTCCTTACACCCTCTGCTTTACCACTAACATGCCTCGGGTAAATGTAATAGGCTCAGCGGAAGAGGGTTGCTCGCAGCCTCGTTTTGCGACCGCATCGGCTTTTTTTTATCAGGAATCCCATAGTGACTCGGCCCCACTGGTAAGCAATGTGCCATCCAGCATCAATCCATCAGATCACTCACTACTCCATGTGTGTTCCGTTCTAGCTTATTTGAGGTAGCCCGCTTGAAGTGAGAGATTGAATAGCTGAGAGTCTATAAGAAACATGCATTTCTTGGCGGGCTCTGGCAACACAGCTATTCTCCTTGCAACCTCATAAACAGCCCTGATTTCTGTGTCGAAAACCTGTGGTGATTTGAAAATTCCTGAGGGCGTATATCCAGCCCTACTTACCCCGCATTTTTATCTTGAGAGCCACCCGTGTAAACGTATATCCAGAACCTTTTTGAGAATCTATAACACACGGTTTCAAGAGCTAGGGCCTTCAGTTGTATAGTATAAGGCAGGTCATATATAAATGGTTCATACGAGGATTACGTCAGAATAATAAAAGAACGAATAATCAATTTATCTATTTTTTTTTTTTTTTAATAAATAATCACAAAAAAAATAATTTCAATCATTATGTCAAACAAATAACCAGGGAGCAATGTTGGACTCTTCAGCTGAAGTTTATGGAATTCTTTGCTGCATTTTGGATGAGAGGGTGCGTAACACTAATTTAAAAGGTGTGTGTATCTGCTCGGATAGCCAGGCTGCGTTGAAGGCGCTTAGCTCATGTGTCTTCACTTCCAGATTGGTGTTGGAATGTTCTAAAAGATTGGAAGACCTTTCTTCATTGAAGGATGTGCTTCTGGTCTGGGTTCCAAGTCATTTGGGAATCTTTGGGAATGAAGAGATTGATAGATTTGCCAAATTAGGTGCCTCTCTCCCTTTCATTGGTCCAGAGCGTGCTGTTGGTGTGTCTTCAGGCACATGTCTGTCAGGCTTCCAAACATGGATGACCTCGCAGCACTCATCCTTATGGATGAGTGCAGTGGGTTGTCGGCAGTCTAAGATGCTCATTGGGGATCCGGACGGAGCTTTGAGTAGCGGGGCCCGATGTCTTTAATGGACCTCTCTCAGGCATCTGGTTGGTTTCCTCACTTGGCATTGTGGCTTAAGGAGACATCTCTATACAAGAGGGGACTCATGCCTGACCCTTTTGTAGAGTTTGTGAGACGGAGGAGAAAACACCCATGCATCTGATGACGGATTGTTTGGGCTGTGAGGTGATTACGTTTCGAACTTTCGGCCGGAATAGAATATCGTTAGAGGATCTTAAGCTATGTCCTTTTAAGGTTTTGGTCCGATTTGTTTAGTCTGTGGTGAAACTTAGATGGTTAAAACCTGGGCCTGGGACTGGACTTTTTCCAAACCCAGTAGTTGTTATTCTTTAGGGGTAGTTATATGGGCCCAGGGAGGCTTTGGATAGCGTAGGGTTTTGCTCTCCCCTTCCTTGAATAATAATAATAATAATGTTGGACTGGAAACTGACTTTTATCAAGCATACTAATAGCGTTTGTTTTTGAAAACCATTTTGCTGAGTCCGGCTAGTCTTATTTGAATAATAAATGATTGAACTTTCTGCAATTTTCCATTTTTGTAATGCTCCAGCCCCCCACATTGGCACTATCATTCTTTCACACTCTCTCTCTCACTCTCACACACACAGACACACTATATATATATATAGTATATATATATATATATATACATATACATAAACCACTTTCTAAAAACAAATTTTCTGGACTCAGAGGACCTCAAAACATGTATATCCGATAAAAAAAAGTCAATTTCCAAAATCTGACCAACAGTTAGAGAATGTTGTAATCAATTAAAACATAAAATCAAAGAAAATAACATTTGAATTGGCTGCTCAACATTAAGTGATGCCATAAAAGCATTAAGCATGAATTATGTATATTTTGCTTTTTTGCAGTTTACACGAGTCCATATCATTTTCTTTACAAACCATTTTTATATAAAATGAAAAATTCCCGCCTTGTATCAAATTGAAAATTAAAATATCGATATTTCGAACAACTGTAGGGTTTGGAAATGGAAAAAAATGGTCCAAAATTTTCTATAATCAGTTTAGTACATTCTAATGCGCGTTTCAACCATTTCAATGACTAATAAGATAAATAGATAGATAAATTAAATTACGAGTTGGCCCAACAACATCTGTCTATCATGGCGATCCTCTAAGGTTTGGAACTTGTTTGTACTATCTCCAAACTTGGGTCTTTGATCAGAGTTAGGAGAGTGTAAGAAGAGGCACTTGTTGTAAAGCTTGTAGGATCTAGTTTCTGATAACAGAAACCACAGTCCTCAAGGCTTTTATGTAAACACAATAAATGAAGTCCTGTTTAAACTTATTCATGGCAAAGCTGAGTCTATATCTTGTTAGCACAAATGAACATGTTTTTTTTTTAAAGCCAACAGTTTCACTGTGGCTCACTGCGTCCTTCTTGATTAATAGATGGGAATTTAAGTGAACACCTAATGATTATTGCTTTGATTGACCTAAGAATGACTAACCTACTTTGAGATGTTACTGTTCTTAAAAATTACATTTGCAATTCCACAAATGACCGAGGTCCAAAGAGAAAGCTAGAGGAATACTTATAACCATGGAAATTCATCATTTTCTTAAGCATATAAGATTTGTGTCCTGAAAGATCAAACCCTTGAATACGGGTATTTCACCCTAGAACGTCTGGTACTGTTAACCCACTGTACTCATTAATAGCCTCACTATTGCAGAACTCCTAGGTTTTCACATTGAGACCGCAACCGCTCAAACAACTTTACGGAAAATCTTTAGCCTGTATCTGGTTAGGTAAGGGAGTCCGTTATCTACCAGCTGTTAAATCACCACTGCCTGATTGATTAAGGGTGATCATCATTGGATGACCAAATTCATGTACTAAATTATTTGTATTTGCCATTCATTTTATATAATTGTTGCGTCTACCATTTATGGTTCCCTCAAAAGTAACCTTAAATGACTTCCTGGTATTTTATCCGTCGCAGCATGTATTTTTATTTTCTTCCTGACCGGTTTCGGATTTTCATCCATCGTCAGAGCAAATTCACCAAGTTCGTGTAGAGAGTTCACTTCAACGTAATGTTTCTGTTACTTGTTAATCACACTTGTTGGTTGTATATAATTATGTGGGGAGGTTATAAGGTTATGTTACTATGTGTATGTGGTTAATGACAAAATGGAATTATTGTAAGTTATGATTAGACAATAGAAAAATAATGTATAAACGGTTCGGTTTATGTTATGCAGAATACTACATAACTAAATTTTTAATAGTGTTGTAAAGTATGCTCAGTGTTTATCAAGTTATTTTTATTAGGGGGGAGGGGATAAGTTATTTCAGGAGTATACTGTACTAATAGGAATAGATAAAGTGTGAAGAAAGACGATGCAAAGTTTATGGACAGTCAAAAGCTTGTACAAGTAATACATAAATGGGAAATACAAGCAGGGTTAATACAAGAAAATATGAGAGTAAATTTATGTGTAAGAAGGTTGGCCGCAAACGGTAAATTGGAGAAGAGTTAAAATAAATATTAGAGGAAATCAAATGTATTCGTTTTTTTTCATCATGTTTGTTTTTAAATGATATTATAGTAAGAATATGTTTAGAGAGATAAGGTGACATTTGTTAAGAATAGGGTACGGTACGAGAATTAAAAACATCATGCAAATAATCTGTATTTTAATCCGGGAAATAAGAAAATTTGGTTCCACAGGTTTGAATGTAATAAGAGGTTCATGCATCATGCAATTTTTTTTTTTTATGTGTCGGTGGGTATGTATATATATATATATATATGCATAGATATGTGTTGTATACATAGATATGTTGTTGGTTTGTAATATTGTTAGGTTTGGAGAATGACCTTAAAGAATGTATCTGAATTAAGTTTATTTGGTCATTCATTATGTTTTTGTGGATAGTCTTGTGTTTGTATATTTCTATTTTTTCTAGAATGTCCATTCGTCTTCCTTTTGTGCCTTGGTGTAATAGGACCAATATTTTGTCTATACTTTGTGGTTCGTGGTTCTTTGTAAGGTGGTTAGCATAAATGGAGTCGGTTTTGTTGTATATGTATGAGCGTAGGTGTTCTTTATACCTGTCTTTGAGGCCTCTTCCGGTCTGACCTATGTACGTGCAATTGCATTCGGGACAGGAGAGTTTGTAAATCCCATTTTTGTCAGATAGGTTGGTTTCAGTATGTGTGCATATTTTGTTACAAGTTTATTGTTTTTTCTGAATGCTGTTCTCAAGCCTAGTTTTTTGGAAAAGTTTGCAGTTTGTAGACCTCGTTCCCTATGTATGTGAAAGTGGCGAACAAGTTGGGTGCTGTGGGGTTTTCCTCTTGGTTGCGGTTCAGTTTGCTTTTTCTTAATAATTTGTTGACAACGCTAGCAGGGTATCCGTTTTTTGTGGGTATGTTGTATATGGTGTGGAGTTCTTGTTTATAGTTGGTCGCTTTAAGTGGTATAGTTTTTAGCCTGTTAGTTAGGTGTCTCAGGGCTGCTAGTTTGTGTTGAGTAGGATGATGGGAACTGGAAGGTATTATGGTGTCAGTAGAAGTGGGTTTTCTGTAAATCGCGTAGTCTATTTGTTAATTTTCTGGTAAGTTTTATGTCTAGAAAGTTGAGAGTGCCATCGTTCTCGCACTCAAGTGTAAATTTTACATTGGCGTGGTGTTGTTTAAATAGTTTAAGAGTGTGTCTATGTCAATGTCATGTTCGGGAATAAGTATAGAGTCGTCTATGTAACGTGCATAAAATATTATGTTGAAATGTTCTTTTAAGTGTGGGACATAAATGTCTTCCAGGTGTTGTATGAAATCTTCTGATAGAATTGCAGATGTCGGATGTCCCAATCCTAATCCGTCTGTAGCTAGGTAGAAATTGTTATTAAATCTAAATAGTTTTGTTTAACTGTAGTTTCGGTTATGGTTATTAGTTGATCTATGTATATTGTTCTGTGTTCTGTTCTTTCAATTTATGTTTTACAATGTTTAAAGTGTCATTAATAGGAATGGAAGTGTATAAGTTAGAGATATCAAGGGAAATCAGTTGTGATGAGGGTGTTATTATTGTGTCTTCCATTAAGTGAATTAGGTGTTGTGTATTCTTTATGGTAAAAGTTTCGTGTACTTTGATTTTATCCTTTATTTCTTTTGCAAGTAGTTGAGAGAGTTTGTAGGCGGGTGCTGTGGTGTAGTTGATGACGGGTCTAATGGGGATGTTGGGTTTATGAACTTTGGGAAGTGCATTTAATTTTAGTGCTGTGGGGTTCATTGATATGTATTTGTATGTTTCTTTAGGTGGTATGATAGAAGTAGCTGTTTTTATGCAAGTTTTTATTTGTTGTTGAAATTGTATTGTTGGGTCTTTCTTGAGTTGTTTGTGAGCATTACCGTTAATAAGTTCTAAAGTTTTGTTGATGTAATCTGCGTTAGTTAAAATTACTGCACTATTGCCTTTGTCTGCTTTAGTTATGACTAGGTTGTTGTTTCTTACTTTCTTTCGTATGTTGTTAGCAGTGCGTAATTCATGATTGTCCTTTTGGGTATGTGTTGACATTTTTCTTTTTATGTTGTTGATAATGTCAGCTGCTAAGTATCTGGAGTGTTCTTGTTTGTCAGGAGGTAGTAGCGTTATTGCTAGTTATGTGTCAACGGTTAGTGATTCGATGTTTTTTGTCTGATTGTCATTTTCTAAGTTATATTCATGTCCTTTGTCCAGGAGACCATTTCAGTTGGTGTGAAAGTGATATTGGTGAGATTGATTGTTCTTGGGTAGAATGTATTATTGTTATTCGTTTGTTTATTTTGTTTGTGTTGTGTGTTCTGAAGTTGGTTTAATTTTTTGTTAAGTATTTTGTATTTCTGATCCATACAATTGGTAATCTTGTCTTGTATTTGATAGTAGTAATGAGTGAAAACAGTACTTGGAAAATGTTTGCAAGTTCGATGTGGATGTCTTTGAGCTTTTTGTTAAGTTTGTCTTTCTTATTGTATAACGTGCGTTTTCTTTTTTTATCCACAGTTTTTGTGGTTGTATTTTTGTTTTGTATGCAGTAGATGTTTTATTTTTAATGTCGATCGTAGCATATTTTGGTGTGATGTTTAGGTGTAAACATTGTTTGTTGAAGTAGATGTTAGCATTGGTTTTGTGTAATTTAGTGGAAATATTTAAGTATCATGCAAATAATCTGTATTTACCTATACTCAATACCTAATTAATCTTAGAGCATCTCAACAATTAGAATCATACAATCATGTCTCTCGATTCCTTTTTGATGCATATTCTGAAAACCTGTTTTCCAAGCATCATATTATATAGAAGTGTGTGTGTTCTAGTAGTAAACACGCATGGATGTTCTAATATTCAGATATTAGTTGGACGATCGACCCATTACTAACTAGACGATAATTAAATTACAATAATACAAACGTTGTGAAAGAAAAACAATCTACGCTAAGATTAGTCAGGTTATGTTAAATAAACAATTGTAGAGATCATGTACAAGATGTCACACTAGTTTACTGTGACGTCTGTCCAATTAGTACTTCTTGTTAATTTATGATTGTCTATCGTGTTTTCAGTTAAGATATGTCACGTCACAGATATGTGTGAATCCTTTATTAGTCGAACATGATCTTCCATTTAGCTTTTCTTTAACTTGGGAATAAGCAATTTAAATCTATAAAGTTTTCTAATAAAACATAATCTTTTTGTTTATTATGTTTTTTACTCTTTACTTTAAATTCTAACAAATGAAAAGGAAGTGGCGTAATAATAATAATAAAAAATGTCTTTCATTTGTGTGTTTTAATTAAGGTTTATTCTTTTTAACAATGACAGCAAAGAAAGTAAGATTAACTATGAATGTAAACAAAAGATTGCGTGAAAACAAAAGACCAGGCAATTATGCATTTGTGTAGCAGTTTCTCAGTTCTGAGATTTTACTAAATCTCATAGCCAACACGAATGTATCACACCCTTATGAATGTATTTATTAAACTATGTTTGTAAAGTACTGCAATTGCCATTTGATAATGCTTGCGATTTGTGCCCCTTGTATAATTCGAGAAAGGTGGAAACATTTTTATCACTTTCTGGTGAGCTGCCCCCCCCCCCAGTTGGTTGATGTTAGAGTGGAATTTTTTGAGGAAAAGTGTGGTTTCTGTCCAAGAGATGATAAACCTGTAAAATGATTGTGAGATTGGCCTACTCTTATTAAATAAATACTTTAAAAGCTTATTCGCTAAGAAATGAAATGATACAACCAAGATCACTAATTATTTAATTTGCATATTTCCCTTGTTCTTTGTAAATTTATTAGATTTCTTTTATTTTATTGGGTATATTAATTATTTTGTTTTCATTACTAGAGGCTATTATTAAGTTTTATTAGTTATATTTGGTCCTCATGCGTTAGTCTAGTGGCTAGCGCACTCACCTTTCGTGCGAGAATTCAGGGTTCAATTCCCGTGAGGGCAAAGTCGGTGTTGACCCACCATCGTGATATAAAGTGGGAAGCTACAGTTAGTAGCGCCCTAAGTAGCAAAGGCCGAAACTAAACGGCGTGGGAACTGCGGCGTGCTTACCACACGCCTCCCTATTCAAATCGTCCTCTGGCAAGCCTTGGCCCTTCATGGGCTGTTGCGCCATAGGTTTTTTTTCTTTTTTTTAAAATTAGTTATATTTTCCCACCCTGATCCTTCTCATATCTCTAATTTTGTGCAAGAAGAACACATTGAGCTCATTGAAAGTTGGTGTAAAAAATCGAGAATAAAACTCAATCCTGCCAATGTGTCCAGGTTACATTTACATTACGAAGGCAGACTTTAACTATCAACAATGCAGAAATACCCACTTCTACACAGTACGTTACCTATGACACTACTTAGACAGTCGTCTAACGTGGAACCCACATACAAGACTTAATCGAGAAGAATGTCCTAAACAGATGTTACGGACACTTAAGGAGACTCCTTGGACCTAAATCTACCAAGGAAGGTACAGAACAAACTCACACTCTACAAAACACTACTTAGACCGATATGGACATATATGGAGCAGAATTGTGGGGCTCCGCAAAACCTTCCAATGTACAACCCATACAATCCTTCCAATCCAAAGTCCTCCGCCGAATCGTTAACGCACCCTATGATGTCTCCAATCGCATCCTTCATCATGACCTTAAATTCCCTTCGTTAATGATCTAATCCTCTCCTGATTCCAAAATTTCTATAAAAGCCTAGAGCTTCACCCAAATCCTCTTGCCCAATCACTCTCTACACCTTTCCATCCTGACAATCCTCCACGTCGTTGGCCCCGAGATCTCCTTGCTCCTCAACCCACAAGTTTATCCTAGGGAGTTCCAGCGCTGATTGGTTTCTCCCATCACGTCATCCTAGTAGTGACGTTGAACTTAGCTCAGTGACACAATTGTTTATTATACTGTACATACACTTTTGCCATTGTACATAGTTGTACAGATGCAAATAAATTTAAAAGAAAAAAAAAGTTATATTTGAGAATTTAAGGTCTGATTTTTTTATTTCTTACTATGACTGTATATATATATATGTATATATATATGTCTATATATATATATAGGGTGACCAGAGTTATATGCTCCACCCACTTTTTTTTTAAACGGGGGAAATTTCGAAAAAATAGAAAACACGTATTTAATCATTTTTAGTCTAGTTTATTTTCAGTGATTGAACCATTTTTTTATACCCCAATATCCCGAGATAAGCATCCAACTTTTTTTTTTCAAATGGAACATTATATTTTTTTTTGCATATTTTTATAGTAATTGAGCCTCTAAAAAAAAAAAAAAAAAATTAAAATCGGTTAGGTTTTTCAAAAGTTATGGCAATTTAAAATATGAAAAACAAATTTCAGTTTAATGTCAAAATTACCTTATTTTTTCTTTAAGAAGCTCTTCAAACTGGACACTATCAACGGATAGGCAAGCCAAAGCTCTGGACTCCCACGCTCTGTTTGTAGCAGCACTTAGGTGGCAAAGTCAACATCTAGGCAGGCTAGAGTTATTCGACGTTTCATATCTTCGACTGAAGCCACGGGATTAAGGTTACTGTACACTTTATTTTTTAGATATCCCCACAAAAAATGGACAAAAAATGCACAATTTTATGGACTGATGAAACAAAGTTTACCAACAATGGCCTTCTTAATCGTTGGAACTTTAGAATAAGGGCAGAAAAAAATCCACAAGTTACCTTCGCCACACGCCATTAGGTTGTTTTTTCTACAAATGTTTGGTGTGGAGTTTGAGGAAACCAACTAATCGGCCCATACTTCTACAGAGGGAACTTAACTGGTGAAAGGTATCTAACTTTTTTAAGAGACATTTTGCCAGTTTTTGCTTGAAGATGTTCCTCTAAAACGTGGTTAGATATGTATTTTCAACAAGATGGTTGCCCGGCACATAATGCGAGAGTTGTTCGACGTTACCTGGACAGAAATTTCCACGAAAAGTGGTTAGGAACTCATGGTCCGATCCAATGGCCACCTCGACCTCCGGACTTAACCCCAATGGACTATTTTTTGTGGGGATATCTAAAAAATTAAAGTGTACAGTAACCTTAATCCCGTGGCTTCAGTCGAAGATATGGAACGTCGAATAACTCTAGCCTGCCTAGATGTTGACATTGCCACCTAAGTGCTGCTACAAACAGAGCGTGGGAGACCATTGATGGCACACAGAACGTGCCTATCCGTTGATGGTGCCCAGTTTGAAGAGCTTCTTTAAAGAAAAAATAAGGTAATTTTGACATTAAACTGAAATTTGTTTTTCATATTTTAAATTACCATAACTTTTGAAAAACGTAACCGATTTAAAATTTTTTTTATTTTATTTTTTTAGAGGCTCAATTACTATAAAAATATGCAAAAAAAATATAATGTTCCATTTGAAAAAAAAAAGTTGGATGCTGTATCTCGGGATATTGGGGTTTAAAAAAATGGATCAATCACTGAAAATAAACTAGACTAAAAATGATTAAATATGTGTTTTCTATTTTTTCGAAATTTCCCGCCGTTTAAAAAAAAAGTGGGTGGAGCATATAACTCTGGTCACCCTGTATATATGCAATGTACCTATTTTCGCAAATATTCTTGTGTATAATTATTCATCAATAAAACTATTCTGTTTATAAAATGAAGGCAAATGTCCTACTCCGGCGACGTGAGTGTCGCAAGCAGTTAGTCATTATTGTTTTGTATAATTTATTTTCACTTATATAATTACATATTACATTTATTCTTGTTTCAATAATTTAAGACAAATAAATAAATAAATAAAATTATTTATATAGTTACCTGTATAAGGCTGACACTAGACAAGGCCATGCTCTCTGGTAGTACACATTGTTGCTTTTATTTCTTAATTTACAATTTATAACTGTTAGCATGAAGTGTAATATTATAGTTTGATGGTGATGGGCAAGAAGGCACTCTAGAGTCAATCACTTGTCACATAATCAGGAGATCTCCAGACAATGGCCCTTCAGTTAAAGTGGCAGACTATCTGAGATAAGAAGTTTGAAAGTAGTTGGTCAAAAGAGTTGCTATTTTGAGGAAAGATATTTTCCAACTCAATTGATCGGTACTGTGTAAGGATTCATAATATATTATATTATGTTTAAATATTTTGATAATGATATTATTGCTTTGATTATTTTGAAATGAATCGAAACTTTATAAGTATTAAAATATCGACTACTTCTATTCTTTTCAGTTGAATAAGTATTCAAACAATTATTTATTTATGTAAAAATCGAAAGTTCTTTACTCTTTTGCAGATAGCGGATGTATGCCATGGACAATAGGGCAATCAGGGCAGTGGAAAAAGAAGCGCAACCTTTCCAAAGATTTTAACTGAGATTTAATGTTTTACATACACGAATTTGAACACTTTCGACCTGCGAGAAAAAACGCTAAGATAAATAGATTGTTTAGTAAGGCATTGCAACTTAAGGCTCTGCAACGTAGGAGAATGATTGTGATTAGTGACATGTAATGAAGACACAAAATCAGTACTTGTACGTACACAATGTTATATTTTGCGATACTGTGTAAGGAAGAGAAGAGTACTGTGTAAATGGAGAATAGAGTAACCGGGCGAAAAGTGATGATGTTTACAGTGTGATGAATGTAGAATGGTAGCATTGGCTGATATGAGTCGCTGAATAGTAGATAGATTAGATAAATAAGTGTTATTTATTTACAAAAAAGAAAAAAAAAAAGAAGAAAATAAATACAAATTTAATTGGAAATATTGATAGGCAATGGAAATATCCGTCTGCCAAGGCCTGAAGAGTAATGAGGTTGGTTAGGGAATTCTTACTTGTTCTATTCGATATGTCTATCTTGTCCTCCGATTTTTCGGCTTTCCATTCCCATGCCTCCTACCTTTTGATGAAAGCTAGAAACAGCTTCCTAGAGGAAGATTGATGTCCAAGTTGAAGTTCATTCGCCAGTATATTGTAGTGGGCGTGATGGAGGAAATGATTCATTATATGAAGTGATCTTGGAGCTCAATGGTGGCGCCTAGATACGGCTGCTAATTGAATTATTGACTTCATTACACAACACGGGAAATACGATGTTTTCTTCCAGTGACCAGAATGTTTGAGAGAATGCCATTTTATTCACCATTAGACATCCGTTCTCCATGAAAAGCTTGGTATTCTCTATAGAACGATCGTTTCATCAAAAGTGAAAACACAGACATTATTCTTGGTAAAAAGTACGTACCAATTGTAGATACTAAATTTTTTCTTTCAACTTGTAGTTTTATTGATATGTCTGCTAGTTTTATTTAAAAAATAAATAAAACTCAAGTGTTAATATCATTTGTAACAATAAACTGTAAAACAATATAATAACCATTTGAAACGAAGCTGAATAATAAAAGTGAAATCAGTCTCTCTCTCTTTCTCTCTGGGAGAGAAACATGTGTGCTATAACTCGCTCTAAAAATATATGGGGTTAGATACCATTTTGTAGATATCTCGTATAATATTTAAACGTTTCCCGCTTTTTTTTTTCTTCCTTTGTTTTCCCCATTATTGTTGTCTTATATGTTCATAATATTCTCTTTTTTTTTTTACTTTATTTATTTTTATATGCAACCGGAAGGTCAAAAGGAATTACTTTCTTTTTTGCATTTTTCTATTAAAACATATTTTTATTACGTTATTGTATTTTAATAAATTATTTATTTGTAATAAAAATAATAATAAAAAGACTACATCGTTTACAAGAAATTACAATGCCAATAAAGACTTTCACCAGTTTATAACCATCCCTCAGCTATCAGAAGAAACATGTCTCAACAATGTTCCAGGCAAGTAGCTCCACTTACAGCTCTACATCCGATTGCTCGCTAAACTAGTTGACAAATATGCAAAAATAACCTTAAAGAATAAAGTAAGACCATACTACTCCCTACTTGTGCCGTTATGAACCTAAGAGTGTAATGGGATCCGAATATTAAAGATTTATAGGATCGGAAGAGCGAAGAAGCAGACATTAAATGAATCAAAAGTTGGTTACTCCCCAACTAGGTCAGTAGGAAGGGATAGTTCGATTCATATAAACAGAGTGGCAGTACGACAGTTCATAATAGTACAACCAGTCAGCAACCTATTTACTATTCAGCCAGTCTGTCTCTTTATATTTCTCTCGCTACCTAACTTCTACTTTACCATAAAGTCCATGCAGTTTGTGTGTTCAGCATATCATCTAGTTTATTTCACTTGAATCCATTCTCTTTAATTTCTTTCCTTCTCACATCCATTATACGGGCTAAAAACTCTATGGGCGCTTTCCAAAAATTCTTCATCAGTTAGCTTGTTAGAAAAACAGTAGGTCAGCGGCATCTCTGGACACATGGAGCAACTACCCACTTAATTTTCAATTACAAGTTGAATTAAATCACCTGGCTCTCAATTACAACTCTTTTAATAAATCATGTGGGCCCTTTTTAAGTACATTTATACAGAGAGACGAGACAAGGGAGGTTGTGTTTTGAGTTTATTGTATTTGACATTTTTGGACAAAAATAATTAAACCCGCAGGGGTTTTTATTGTAAGAGTGAGAGAATAAACTTTTTGAAAACAAACATCTGCTTTATTTTGTTGCTTACCCGGACCGCACCGTCTTCACTAAGTTGTCAGAGCAGCCACAGGGTTTTTCCTTAGACGTAACAAGCTCACGCTCCTTTCTATACTGAATCGTTGACCCTCTGATCTCAAAATTTTTTTGCGTAGCCGACCTCGTTAAATCCCGTTACATCAACTTCCATAAAAATTTCAGATCCCACCCGATGTCTCTCGTACTTCTCCATTCATCTCGAACCACAAGATCACTTGTAGATATAATGTTAGCCACTGTATCTGTTGGAGCGCAGAGTGGCAGCACTGGCATTCTCCCCCCCACTCTTTAAACAGGCAAGTGTGAGCTGAGACGAAGTTAGTGTGAGATACAGAGCTCTGTAGGCTAGACTGATACTGTTGGTGTTAAACGTTCTTTTCTTTCATTTTATTTGTTTTTCAACAAATTAATTCATTGTTTTTAAACGGGCTCTTAGCCAAATTAAACGATTTCTTCTTGTGAGTTAAACGGAACTATCGAGCTGTACTTACATTCAGTGCTTAAACAAACTGTTAACTAAACGAACTATTTCTTTTATTATTTCACTTGTTGTGAATAATTATATGTAAACAATAAACGTAATTTTACTTCAATACATTTTACGAGTTTATTATTGACACCATTCTGTCCATGCAATGTTCTATCCAACATAGATCATTTTTTGGTGACCCCGACGTGATTGTTATACATCATATCAATACAAATTGAAACATGCATTATACAGGAAAGGATCATTAACGCTCCGGAAGGATGAGCTTATAACAACGCTAGAAAACTTGAAGACAATACGCAGAAGGGATCTGCTACAACAGGTCTGTTCCTTTCTTAATACGCATTACCTCATTCCAACTATAATCCCTTCAGTTTGTTTTTAATACTTCCTTAAATCATAAACTTCAGAATTTAAACGTTGCATGTTTCATTTTATTTATTTCTTTATAAGTCGGCATATTTCAAACGAAATATTTTTTATTCTTTGAATTTAATTTTAAAGGAGTTTAACTTCATTTTTAAATCCTTTTTCATGTTTTTCATTGAATTTCTCTTTATTTAATACGATTTAAATACCATTTTACGATTTTAATACAATTTTGCATGTAATATTTAACATTTCGACAGCCATTTTAATTATTTGTAATAAAGGGAAACCTTGTTTATCGTATTATTTGTCTCGTGACGTATTTATCACTTAATTCTATTTCTTTTTTTGATATATATATAGCTTATATTCGTTTAAGATGACCAAGTTTGGAGACGATTCGAACCTGAAAGAATCTGTAATTGCAGGCGATGTAAGTGCTGAATTAAGCATCTTAATACGCAAGAGAGGATATATTAAAGCAAGATTAACAAGATTAAACACATTTATCGATCAGTTTAACCCGAAATGCCAGTCACTTTCGGCATTGACCATACGGCTAAGCAAAATAGAAGATTGTTGGAAAGAGTTCGACAATGTGCAAACACAGATTCAACTTCTCACTGAGGGTGATGAAAGAGAAGAAGAACAAAGGACAATTTTTGAAGAAAGGTGTTTTGATATACAGTCCAAATTTGAAGACCTAATAGCAGCCAATCAGCAGCAATCCCAACTACCTCCGGAGCTGTGATCCTCCACAATTACCAAAAATTTCTCTACCGAGATTTACAGGAAGCTTAGAGGAATGGATAAATTTTTACCATATCTATATTGATCTTATACATGAGTCTTCAAGATTGTCTAATCTTAATAAGTTTTATTATCTTAGAACGTGTCTAGAAGGTGAGGCATTAAACGTTATTAAGGAAATAAAGGTCACAAGTGACAATTATGAGGCCGCTTGGACTCTTTTAAAAGGGAGGTATCATAATAAACGCATCATTGTCAAGACCCTCATACAGGCGATCTTGGACATCAAATGTCCAGATAAGAGGTCCGCTGTAAGCTTGAGGCACATTTACAATACTATAACAAATAAGCTTGCAGGTTTAAAAAATTTAGGACAACCCATAGACCAGTGGGGAACTTTATTAGAAACTATAATCATGAACAAGCTAGACTCAGAAACTAAACAGGAATGGGAAGTTTTCGTGATCAAGAAAGAAAATCAGAGTGCATCTGAAAACTGCGAGTTTGATATTTCAGAAATACCGTTACCCTCCTTACAAACTTTCATTACCTTCCTCAATGAACAATGTAGACTTCTTGAAGCTAAAGAAGCAAAGGGTACTCAAACCAAGCAGAAGGACTTCAAGCATGCTAGGTTCACCTCTACTCATACAGGAACGATTGTAAAAACGACTAGCATCAGAAATTGCCAAATATGTAACGAAAATCACACCTTGTCCTCTTGTAAGGCTTTTGAAGCATTGTCTATTAAACAGCGCCATTCCCGGGCGTGGCAACTAAAGCTGTGCTTGAATTGTTTACGACAAGGGCATAAGACTATACAATGCAAGAGTCCTTTTACGTGTAAAAGGTGCAATAAAAGACATCATACTCTTCTTCATTTCGAAAATCAGACGATAAATTCAGTTAGTGAATCATCAAGCAAACCTCAGCCTGATCCCGTGGTGGCACATACGACGAGCAACCAAGAAACAATACTGGCTACAGCCATGATCGATATCATGGATTCCCGAGGAGGATTCCACACTTGTCGTGCGTTTCTCGATAGCGGAAGCCAGTCTAACTTTATGTTACAATCTTTAGCCACATTTCTAAATCTAAACCAAACACGAACTCCTACTTCCATTTGTGGAATCAATACAAAACCAGTCTCTGCTAAGTATTCAGTATCGACGACTATCAAATCCAAGGTCGCTAACTTCGAAGAGGAGTTAGACTTTTTATTACTCAACAAAATCACCAATGACCTACCTGTAAGATCTCTTCAAATGGTTACGAACATTCCGTCCAATCTATCACTAGCAGATGACAAATACTTTCAATCTAGAAGTGTTGATGTGCTTCTCGGAGCTGATATATTTTACAACCTCTTATTGGAGGGGCAGATAAAATGTGGAAGCGACATGCCTGTGCTGCAAAATACAGTCTTCGGATGGATAGTGAGTGGTAAAACTCCAATTAATGGCATTCGTCATCATGAATTGAAGACCTCTAATCTAGTCACTGAAGTAAACACTGATGATTTAGATAAACTGATTACATCCTTTTGGAGGGTTGAGGATGTTAAAACAGAAGTCCAACCAAGGTGCGAACGCAACGAATGTGAGCAGCATTATATCTCCAACACTAAACGCAATGAAGACGGACAATACGTTGTATCTTTACCATTTTCCCAAGACCCGATGCAAGCGTTGGGTTCTTCTCGAAATCAAGCTGTTAAACGGTTCCTAATGCTGGAGCGAAGACTTAATAATAATCAAACGTTAAGGTCAGCGTATGAAGAATTCCTAAACGAATATTTAGAAAATGACGAAATGGAATTAGTAACGGAAACCTCCGAACCCGAACACAATTACTACCTACCACATCACCCCATAATTAAAGAATCAAGCTCGACGACGCGTCTTCGAGTAGTTTTTGACGCTTCGGCCAAAACTTCTTCAAACAATGCACTCAATGATATCCTAATGATTGGCCCCACTATTCAGCGAGATCTGTTTTCAATTTTGTTGTCATTCAGAATGCATACTTATGTTTTTACGGCAGACATCAAACAAATGTACCGAAGAGTGTTAATTCATGATAAACAACGGGACTTCCAAAGAATCCTCTGGAGGAATGATCCTAATCAAACAATACAAACCTTTCGTCTCAAGACAGTCACTTATGGGACAGCTTCTGCTCCATTTTTGGCTATCAGGACATTGTTCAAGCTTGCTGATGACGAAGGAAGCTCATACCCTTCAGCCGCTCTTGTACTTAAAAGGGATTTTTATGTGGATGATGTTCTGACCGGTGGAGATAACCTACAAGCGATGATTGAGTTACAAACAAATTTAATCCAACTCCTGAAAGCAGGAAAATTCGAATTGAGGAAATGGTGTGCTAAAGAATACATTGAAGCCAATTTTCTAGTTGATGAGGCCGACAAATCTATAAAGGCTCTTGGTATTTATTGGTACCCTCTTAACGATACATTTCGTTTTAAAATTAACCCAACAACACCTCCTACAATAGTGTCAAAACGGGCAATTCTCTCCGATATCTCCCGCTTGTTCGATCCTCTTGGCCTAGTCTCACCAGTCATAGTTACAGCCAAATTATTTATGCAAGAGATTTGGCGTTTGAAGGAATTTAAATGGGACGAACCCGTACCAGATGAGATAGCGTCTAGGTGGATTAATTATAGGCTTGACTTATCCGCATTAAACGATCTCGCCATAGACCGCAGAGTAGTACAAGGAGAAAACACAAATAGAATCGTCCAACTTCATGGCTTTGCGGATGCTTCAACCAAGGCATATGGAGCATGTATTTATCTTCGTACAGTGCTAACCAACGGTGATGTTTTTATACAGCTTTTATGTTCTAAATCGAAAGTAGCACCATTGAAAACGATGTCATTACCAAGACTTGAGCTTTGCGGAGCATTGCTCTTGTCTCAGCTTCTCCAAAAATGCCTTAACGCGTTAGATCGAGAAATAATTAGAGATATTATCCTATGGACAGACTCCACAATAGTTGTGCATGGACTGAATGCACCACCTAATTCTTGGCAGACGTTCGTGGCTAATAGAGTATCCCAAATTCAAGACCTTACATCAGGATGCATCTGGAGACATGTTAGATCGCAATACAATCCTGCAGATCTAATCAGTAGATCAGTCGCTCCTAAGGATATCCTTTCTTGTAACATATGGTGGAAGGGCCCGCCTTGGCTTTCACAGAGAGAGACTCACTGGCCTGAAAGCATTCTCACGACTGAAGTCAATCCGGAAATCGAAGAAAGACGTAAAGTAGTTAACTCAAAGCTAGCCTTAAACGATCCATTTAACTTAGCAGATAGATATTCTTCGTGGAACAAATTATTGAGAATCACTGCTCTGTGCCAGCGGTTTATTGCTAACTGCAAAGATCCACAAAACAAACAAATTGGGCACCTTCAAACAACTGACTTAGAGAAGGCAGAAATATGTTGGATAAGGTATATTCAGGCCTTGTCATTTGGACCAGACATCCAGAGACTAAAGAACAAATTGGAAGTTCGCAATCAATTGAAATCGCTATGCCCCTTTATAGATGCCAATGGACTTCTTCGAGTGGGTGGGCGGTTAAAACATGCAAATCTTGAGCCAGATCATAAATATCCATTTTTACTTCCTAAGGATCACAACATCACTCGTCTCATCATTAAGAGCATCCACATTAAGACTCTTCATGGAGGCCCACAGCTACTCTTAGCAACAGTTAGAACCAAATATTGGCCCTTAAACGGCAGGAATCTTGCTCGTTCAGTGGTAAGGAATTGTTTGCCTTGCCGGAAGGCCGCACCCAAACCTTTGCAGCACCTCATGGGCGATCTACCTTCTTATCGCGTCCAACCAGCGCACCCTTTCTTACATTGTGGTATCGATTATTGTGGACCAATTTATTTCAGAAGAGTTATGCAACGACGATCATCACCAGTCAAGGCCTATGTTGCTATATTCATATGTATGGTCACAAAGGCCACTCATATTGAATTGGTAATTGATTTAACTACCAAAAATTTTTTAAACGCGTTGCAACGGGTCTTAGCCCGCCGTGGAAAAATCCGATATATATATTCAGACAATGCTACCAACTTTGTTGGAGCTAAAAACGAATTAAACGACTTAAAGAAACTAATGGAAACAGAGCAACACCAGACAGAGATAGCAAGGTTCTGCTCTTCTTCAGGAATTATTTGGTCATTTATCCCTCCTAGGTCCCCTCATTTTGGAGGATTATGGGAGGCAGGCGTTAAGTCAGTGAAAGGTCATCTTAAACGTGTTATAGGCAAACAAATTTTAACGTTCGATGAATTAGAGACAGTCTTGATATTGATCGAAAGTTGTGTTAACTCGCGACCGCTAAGTAGTTTGTCTAGTGATCCAAATGACCTGAATCCTTTAACCCCGGCTCATTTTTTGGTAGGGCAATCCTTGACTTCCTTACCTATTCCCAATCAAGCTGACCTAAACCTAAACCGCATGAGCCGTTTGCAGTTGATACAGGGCCTACATCAGTCCTTTTGGAAGAGATGGTCCAAAGAATATCTATCTAGTTTGCAGCAGCGAGCAAAATGGTCTAAGGACTTTCCTCCTCCTGACATAGGAACACTCGTCTTAATCAAAGAAGAGAATAGGGCTCCTCTACATTGGGAGCTGGGACGTATTGTCGATCTTCATTATGGCGCAGACGGCAAGGCCAGAGTCGCAACTGTAAAAACAAGCAGAGGTACCACCAGGCGATGTGTGACGAAGCTTTGTCCACTTCCGATTTCTTGAAAGTTTCACCTTCAACGGGGGCGGGATGTTGGAGCGCAGAGTGGCAGCACTGGCATTCTCCCCCCACTCTTTAAACAGGCAAGTGTGAGCTGAGACGAAGTTAGTGTGAGATACAGAGCTCTGTAGGCTAGGCTGATACTGTAGGTGTTAAACGTTCTTTTCTTTCATTTTATTTGTTTTTCAACAAATTAATTCATTGTTTTTAAACGGGCTCTTAGCCAAATTAAAAGATTTCTTCTTGTGAGTTAAACGGAACTATCGAGCTGTACTTACATTCAGTGCTTAAACAATTAAACTGTTAACTAAACGAACTATTTCTTTCATTATTTCACTTGTTGTGAATAGTTATATGTAAACAATAAACGTAATTTTACTTCAATACATTTTACGAGTTTATTATTGACACCATTGTGTCCATGCAATGTTCTATC